>CM035441.1:78001608-78051608 GCA_020310875.1 Ceratopteris richardii | reverse complement strand
TGAAAGATATATGAAGTACTAGAATACAAGGAAGTACTTCAACTTTTATTTCTTTCTTGCATATCTTTTACCTTTTAATACCCTATTCGGTCTTTTCAAGGCATAAGATGCAAGTTCTTGGGGACTTTCTCCCCTCCTTAAGAGTTTTCGTCCTCAAAAACTACCTGAGAGTAAATTGAAAATTGTGCTCTTTCAAAAATATTTGGAAGTGTTTATTTTCAATCCTTTATTGTTCTTCCTGGTTAAAAGAACTATTCAGAGCTTTTTTGCTTTCTCTTCTCCAAGCATATAGAGTAAATTTCCCAAGGTTCAAGTTTGGAGTTACCTCTAAATTCGATGTCCCATACCACCGAATCAACTCCAGTGGTAATATAAGCCTAGATGTCCCATACCATCCGACTTACACTTCCACTTAAGTAAAGGTAACTTTAACTTGAATTTTGGGATCAAACCTTCTTCTCATCAAGTAAGATCTATTACTTCTTGGACTTGTAAGTATTATTTCCACTATAGAGCATATGTATTCCTATGCTACAATGGACTTTCAACTTACCAAGTCTCAGTTCTAATTGCAACTTGATAGACTTAATGTCAAAGATTCCTTCATTTAGATGTAATCTAAAAGATCGTTGTTATGTCACTTGATAATAGAGCTAGTCTATATCTCAACTAGATATTATCCTTTTTGGTATAATGTGTAATCTAAACAAGGAATACTTGACATGCCAATCAAATCTTTAAATTGAAGTAGATGGTAATTCCATTTACTATATAGACCTTTATTTCTAGGACATTAGAAAATGGTTTTTAGGGTTTATTAAAACCCTCGAGTTTTACCTTATCTTCATGCCTTGCAAATTGCTCGGAAGAATAATGTAAAGCTCCAAATAGTTATGTAGTTCTTTTAAACAAAGAACTTTCTTGAACAAAAACACTAATACTTTCATCTTCCAAAACTAAGATTCTGTTATAACATATTTTCTCTTCCTTAGAGCTTTGAGAAGATAGTGCTCTAAGTTACCACCATTGTATCGTGGTTTTGAGAGATAAAATTTTTGTATTACTACCTTAAGTCTATGGCCTTGCTGATCAGGCATGCCATGGGCTTTTATGGAATTTAAAATTCCATAAGAGGGATTTTAAGCTTAAGGTATTTTTAGAAGTTAGAATTTTAATTTCTAAGTCAAACGTAAAGGAATTAAATGGTTTATAGTGGCCAATTGGCCTTATCACCATTCTTCCTAAAAATTAATAAAATCAAATCCTACTTAAGCTTATCTTCAAGAACGTAATCTCCCTCTCTACTAAAAAACCCATGTAATATATTCCAAATGCATACTTTAGTGTATGCCAAAACATTTACACCTTTATTGGAAAAGGTGTTGCATGCATAAGGTTCAGAAATTGAACCCCTCCTTAAAGCATGCAAAAGTTCCAATTTGGAACTTTGTTTATTCAAAGGATGGTGCAAAATTTCCATGTAACTTGGTATATACAAGTTGCAACAATGCATTAGATGCATTCTTCCTAACTACCACCGTTTTTATGCACCTTCAAACTTTCTTTTTGTGCATCGGAGTTGCCATAATGCATAAAAATGAACAAATTTATGCACAACCAATCTTTCTTTTCCAAAACTATATGAATTTGATGCATATTGAAAATCATTTCCATGACTTAATTGTGTATGTGGCCAAACAAATAAAGCCATCTCAATCTATGCATCCTTTTTCAAATTCATGTCTATCATGACATGGATTGCATGTTCTTTGATCTGTAAGGAAAAGAAAAAGGGGTGCAAATACTTACTTGGGAATTAAGCTTAGTTTTGAGTGTTCTCTTGATGATGAAGTAGGCTTCGGCCATCCCATCTTGTCCATCATTGGATTTCTTCTTGGGCATTTTGATACTTACTTGTGTGCCCATATGTGTGGATTTACCTTTGTAATCATGCATTTATACATGCATTTTAAGGGGTGAAATCTGTATGCATAGTTAATGGATGTCATGCGCATGCCTCCATTATCCTTGGCAAAGGAACCTTTCAAAAAAAACCATGCCCTCATAACTATATGTACTAGCATGTAAAGCCAATCTTCATGCAAAAGAGATTTATTTGACTCATTCATGTATAAAGTTTCACGGAATTTGTGAGAGAAGAAAATAACTAACTCTTTAACCCTGTTCTTTCCATGATCTTAGTGAAGAGTCTATCCTGCCTTTGAATTTTGTCCCATGGAACTTCGTTCCATAGTTTCTCTCACGCCTTTCAAAATCTCTTACAATGAAACTACACATTAGTGCGTTTATTCACATGTAATAAAAAAAAATAGCTCATATGAGCAACATTATAGCAAATAAACCCATATGCAATATGTAAAATGACATTAAAAATGTATAAACTTATCTTCTCGGATATCTAATGCAGAGAAATAATGGGAAACTCCATACATCCATCAAAAATTGTCAAATAGGAGCTAGAGGTGTGCTCTTCATCTCGTCTCTCCCGCTTAGCTTGCTGCTGTGCCTCGCAGTAACAAAAGGTGGCAGAACAAGAGGAACATTGCTGGAAGTAACACCTCTTCTTTCTTGATCATTTCTTGTTGCAGATGAAGAAAATACATGCCAGGAAACAAACGAGGCCTTGTTCGCAATCGATATTGGAGGCTCCCGTACTGAGAAGGGCAAACCATCCAAGATTCATGATGGTTGTGGTGTCCGTCGGCAAGACGAAGATCTTGAATGAAACTGCATCATGGTGGAAAATAGACGGAGTGTTTCTACCCATCTGGATGATGAGGTGAAATAGCAGAACAATCCTAGAACTGCATCACTTTTCTATCACGTACTAACTGTAGAAAATGTGAGGAGTTGTCGACGTGCACACAAAACCCAGTTATAGGATATATTGTGAAGTCTTAGCTATGGAAGGTTCTGATGCTTGTAGCTTTAGTTGGTTGCACAAGGAGCGAATATGAAAAAGCTAGATATTATCCCGTCGCCGAGGATAATAGGCACAAGTATGGAGAAGAACAAGAACTACAAGGTTCAATCGACAGCTTCGATAGAGAAATCTATTGCGGGAGTATAGGGAGAGTTTGGAACTGAAGGCAACAGTCCCGGCTGTAGCAATGGATAACATCCATCCATGGCTACTAATAGGTAGCGGGATCGAATCCTGGTTTCTACAAATACTGCGCATGTTGATTTTGGCCAATCTAACCAAAAGCAATGACTGCATACGGCGAGAAGTACTTCGACAGAGATGAAGAATTGCTACCATAATGAAATTCTGACGCAGCTCAATAAGAGCTTACAAGCAAACCGATGAAGATAAAAGTCTCCATAGATCTCAACCTAAAGGCTCTGATACCAGTGTTGTGGAAGGACTCCATAGCTTTCACACAACTGAACTGAAGACTAACTAGCAAGGCCACACACTAGGAAGAGAGATGTCTTTCCACCCAACCAACCCCTCCAATATATAGCTCCAAGTCCAAGGGGGTAAATCCCTCTCAAGGGGACATGTGTACCTTCCATCACATGGGTCCCTAAGGTGGTCACATGGTTTCCAAGTTTAGGATATGACATGAAATCACATGGCTTCTAAAAGAAGACTCTCCAAGCTCTCACGTACAAATCAAGTGGCTAGGAGAAGCTTCGAATCAAGCCTAAGGTACTCAACCTTAGAGAATTAGCCCTAAGGTTCAAGACCCATCTAAAAGGGGTAAATAAACCATAAATCCAAAGGGTTTCACACCTAGAAACCCAAGGGTTCTACCCCTTAGACCCATGTAATTATACAACAGTAGATATCCCCAATCCTTTCATGAGAGATTTGTTTCACAATGCATGATTTTTCTTGTGTAATAAGAAACAAATATAAGTAATTGTACACATAGAAAATAAAAAACCTTATACGAGTACAAAGAAACAATATCTTGAGATAACATTGAACTTTGATCTTTTGGACATTGAGAGAAATAAAGGCAAGATATGTAAATTTTCATGTGTACATCTATACATTCGATGTAAAGAGTGTTGATATATCAAGCTCAACATGTGATGATTGACGATGATGCATATCATTTTTTGTTTCTCTAACATGTATAGTGGTTACGATATATGTCAAGGATGCTTTTAGTGAGCTTTATCAAGTTTATCTACCAAGAGTGATGGCACATTTGTTTTTTGCCAACTCACTCATTTATAGACATTACAATTTTCTTAGAGTACTGCTCTTTATATATTCTACTAGTTGCATTGTTGTATTAGGTCATTCTTATATATTCTCTTTATGAAATAGAAGAAGATAACAATTCATTGAATCAATCGGTGCATGCTCCTCTCTTTGTGTGTGAGAATTCTCTTCCTTATCTCCTTCCTCTTGACATGGTATGAGAGCCAGTGTGACTGTAGAAAGCTCATGAATAAGGATAAAAGTGTAGAGTCCATGAGAAGGCATAGAGAACACACACTTTACAAATGATCTCAAATTTCTGCAAAATTTGGTGTGTAGGTGGAAGGTGCCAAAATATTTTTACAAGTTATCCCTTTAGGCTCACTCGTTTTTCTTAGATTTTTGCTTTAGAACCATCTCAACCTCCATTTCAAATCGACAACATGGGGCCCATAATTTTGAGGTGATATCATGTAATATTAATACACAAAAACTGTATTTCTCTAAGATTGAACTATCAAGTCATAGTATGGCAATGTTAAAGCAAAGGTATTACTTCTAGTATTTTTAAATATTCTAAGTTGCTACAAAAATGAAAAATATTGATGGAATGAGTCAAGTTATGAGTAAGACATTGAACAAGAACACACACACACACACACACACACACACACACACACACATATATATATATATATATATATATATATATATATATATATATATATATATATATATATATATATATATATATATATATATATATATATATATATATATATATATATATATAGACACACACACACACACATACATACATACATACATACATACATACATACATACATACATACATACATACACACACACACACACACATGCATACACACACACACACACACACACACACACACACACATATATATATATATATATATATATATATATATATATAATGCTTGGAGATTCAAAATGAAGAATTTCTTGATGGGAAAAGGCTACTGAAAGTACATCAAAGGAGATAATGAAAACCTTTTGTAGTTACTAGAGAGGAATCCAACTATGGACTAGTTAAGAGCATAAGGAGCACATAAGGTAATATATTGACTATCTATTGCCATAGAATCAAGGAGCACATAAGGTAATATATTGACTATCTATTGCCATAGAAGACACCATAATTGGGGACATAGAGGATGCTAAAACTCGAAAAGAGAATAGGAACAATTTGGTCACATTGTGTGAGACCAATACAAAGGCACGGAAATTGCAACTTAAGAATGAGCTGCATACACTTGAGAAAAAGAGCATGTTGATAAGAAACTATACCATAAAAGTAAAAAGCATATGTGAGTCACTTGCATCTATTGGTGTCAATCCAGATGTTTTGATAAGGTTGAAGTGTTCCATGAAGAGATTTTAGAGCTCAAATTTGGGCCTTTTATCTTTGAAGAAGTTGCTCATCCAAGGAGAGAGAGGCCAACATTACATTCTTCCTATTCTTGGAAACTACATAAATATGGCAAATAAAATAAAACTTGGAGGGCATGTTATATAAAACATCATCTTTGGACTAGAATATAACAACAAAATGTGATATATTATCCTTAGCATAGCAATAAAATATATTATTTTATTTAGTATGCAATAGTAAAATATTATATTTGGAAAGTTAACTAGGATAAAAAATTATATACGCTATATCAAAAAAGAGTATAAAATTATTCTTCACATTGATACATTCCATATGAAAATAATTGTCCAGGAATTTTATATTCAATAATGCCATAACATTACCTTAGGACTATGAATAGAGGACTCCAAAAGGTTAACTAATCAAGAAACATCCAACTATCAAACTAGGAGACTCTTAAATCATCCCAAAGGTTCACACATGATGCCCTATATGCAATATATACATCTTTCATCAATAGTGTAAGAACTAGGTACACCACCTTCACATAATCATATAATCACATATTATATGAACACTACATGCGAACCTTCTACATTGTAGCCTACTATTGCACAAGACATGATTTGTCAACAAATCATGTAACCAACTAGACATGTTCTTGAAAACATGATATGCATCTTAGAGTGACTGCCCCTTGTCCTACCCACATTTTATAAAGCATTATAAATCTTCTAATAATAAGTGTATCTTTTGATCTTCATTTAACCAAAGCATAATGCAACATGGATTTCTTAGTAATGGAAGCAACATATAAGCATCAAAATCCAATGGAAAAATTACAATTTTTCATTGGCCATGTAAAACTATTTCCTCCATTGACACATATGTCAAGCATGAGAATGATAGATGGGACAAGTTGACCATATGTTGTCAGAAAACAACAATCAAAATGGAGGTACCTGTACAAATATTTTGAGTATTTGCAATATATCTTAGAAGTTTAAGCCAATAAAAAAGATTTATTAGAGGAGGAACACAAGAGGCTTTAAATCATTGATATCTACCTATTTTTTGACGTCTTTTTGATGTAATTTGTACCAATAAAATCTCATTTTCATAGTTTACACCATCTTTGTAAAGGTAAGGGAGTCTTTGAGACTTTGCATTGATACCCTAGCCTCCTATATTTTTTAGGAAATTTAAGATCTTGAATTGGATGTGTAATGAGATCTAAGGACATTCTTTAAAGTTTTTAGGACAAAGCATTATGAAAAGGATCCATCTTTTTAGTAAAAAATATAAGAAACCCTAAATTATACTCAGTTCTTGGAGTTTTTTTGAAGGAAATCTCATGCATTCTCTTTCTTGAGGACTTATAGTGTTGGAGTTTGAGGTCTACAAAAGCATGAAAATAGCACAAGGAAGAAGAAGCTTAGAGCACAACACACAATACTGAATGTATTACCAAGCAAATGTACAAAGATAAGTGACCCGCTAGGGTTATAGGTGTATATAGAAGTTGCGGTAAAAAAGCCTCCCAAAGAGGGAAGAAAGCGCCCCAACTGTCCTAAGTGTGTTCATGCACATCACTTCAAAAATATATCAACTGATCCCCCTTGGGAGTGATGTGGTGAACAAGGAGCTGACACTCATGTATGAGGAAGTGCCAAGCTATGCAGAAAGAGATCAATAAACAAAAGGAAGTAAGCCCAAAAATTTGTGAAAAGCTTCAAACTTCTCTCGAAGCAGAGCCTTTGTGAAAAGGTATGCAATGTTCTCCTATGTGGGTGCATATGCCAAATTGATCTCCCTAGTATAGAACCTCTCCTTGACATAATGATAATGCACCTCAATGTGCTTTGTGCGAGCATGGGACACAAGCACAATTTCCAATGTGCTCTGATTGTCAATGAGGATGGTGGTGGCAAAAGAGTGATCAACACCCAAATCAACCAAAAGGTGTTTGAGCCACACACACTCAACAACTGCTATGAAAGCTGCCCTATACTCAGCCTCAGAACTAGAAGTGGCCATAGTACACTACTTCTTGCTCAACCAAGATATGCATGAGCTACCAAGCATGAAGCACAAAAACCACTAGTGGACACACGAGTGTCATAACAACTAGCCCAGACAAAGTCAGAAAAAGTATGTAAATCTGGTGGTAATGATGCCCCCTTGGGATAAAACAATCGAAGTACCCAGAATCTAGTCAAGTGGTGAAAGATGCACTTAACCACCTACCAATGCTTGATACCTAGGCAATGCATAAACTAATCATCCGAGAGATAAAAAAATTGAATATCACGCTAGGTAATGCATAAGTAAATCAAGCATCCAACTCCTTTTGATAGAGAATAACATCAAATGCGTCTCCAACATCATGAAGACTCAACTGTAAACTTATTTCCATAGGGGTGGCAATAGGTTTGCAATTTTCAAGGCCAAAATGCTACAATAATGTGTCAATATATTTTTTTTTCACAAAGCTATTCGACCATCAACTTGCATAAACTAGATGCCCAAATAATGATGCAAATGTCCCAAATCTGACATCTCCAAAGAGGCATGAAAATCAGCCTTAAAAAGTAGCAATATGCTTCTCATTAGGACTAGCGAGCAGCATGCCATCAACATAGACAACAAGGATAAGCAATTCATTTGCAGGCTTAACACATAAGGTGCTCTTACTTGGACTATTCTCAAAACCATGTGCAATCACGTAGGCATGTATCTTTTCATACCATGTGCTACTTGCTTCAAACCATACAATGCCTTTTTCAACATGCACACTTTGTTTTCATGCCCTTTTTGCACAAACCCTTGGGGCCGAAATACACAGACATCTTCATGTAAATCACCATTTCAAAATGGAGTTTTAATGTCCAACTGATGTACATTCCAACCGTTGTCGTGGGGTTTCTTTGAAAGGAGGGGAAGAGATTAAGTTTAACATGCACTTAAGTTATTCTGAGCATCCGATGTGGCTAGGTATGTCGTAGGGATTGTATCATAGGAGAGAGAAAGTTGGTGCACGATGTCCTAGTAAGAAGCTTAAGTTAGAGTCAGAAGGGAAGAGTCTCAACATTGTTGATTCTATTCTAGAGCTTAATCTTCAAGTTTGATCTTGTGGCATTTTTCACTTAGTTCATTAGAATAACTGAAGACGCATTCATTGAAACAATACATGCTATTCATCAGAAACTTCTAGAAAATGCGCACTTAATAATGCCTACAATGAACCAGAACTTGAAGCGGAGATACTAATCGCAATGTCAGTCATAGCGTGGAGCTCGCCTAGTATCAGGAGCACACAATCCAAGTATTCATAAACATCCAATAGTACCGACTATGTATATACATTGGCATAAAGACATGAAGCGGAATATTCATCATAGTTATGTCATCAGAGTTGCCCATTTAGCATGCTATCTGAATAACTTCATTCAATGCATTTGCTTAGCTAGTTGAAGATTTTCGAGTGTAATCTTTGGAAAGGACTGACGAATGGATATTGGAATGATGATTATTTGGCTCCTATTTCTTAATCAAAACTTTTCAAACAACTACCTCATGATCAATCATCCACACGACATTATACATCCATGATGAATATAAAAAATAGCAATCATTAGAAAGAAAAATCATAGTTTTTATATTGATCATCAATTGTAACATATCATGTGATACGGACTGACTAAAATGCATTCATTAAAACAATTCTTTATTATGTTTTGTACTAAAAGTTGCTCAAGCATGAATGCTCTGCAAATGTATACGTTTTTGTTTATTTTTCACTTTGCAAACTTAGGTTATAAATACACACGAAACTTTATTTGCGAGAAGCACGAACGCAAATAATAAAGAGTATATATCTACATGAGAATGATATTCCATTGTTAGATAGCAAAGATATAAACCAACCTGATCTCATTTCCCATCAGATGTCAATTTCAAGAAATCGCATTCATGGGTTATCTGTATAGCTCTTTTTGAAGGTTGTGCAGAGACCCTTCAACTCTTTGGAAGATTTGGAGGGAGCGATGTGCTGTCAATTTTGGCCAAACTCCTAAGGAATGGTCGATCGAGAAATCCTTGTTTCTTCTAGGTAAAAGAATCTCTCGAGATAAGAGATCTCCAACCGTTTAGACATCACTGTATTTATCTCCTCGAAAACAACAAGCTGAAACCCAAATGGACTCCGTTCGCTTTTTTGCGCCGAGGAGCTGCTCACCTTTAAAGCTCTCCTTAGAATGGACTATGGTTACTGACTATGGAATTAATTAAGACCTGTCCATTAATGAGGTTCCATGTTTGTTATATTCCTTCACTTCTGCTGCTAACCATCCTCGTCATCAAGCGCATCAGCAATGTAAAATCCATAAACGACTTCTGCATTTATCATCAGCTCTGTACACTCACTGAGCACGTAGATGTGCTCGAAAAAGAAATCTTTATACTGTCAGAATGCTGGACGTTCCAATCTTTATACTGTCAGAATCCCGTGTTGATGGGAAGAAGTGTTGTACACACATCGACCATGGACTACGATGCAGCATTAAGGCCTCCTCAAAGACTACGATGCAGCATTAAGGCCTCCTCAAAGACTACGATGCAGCACTAAGGCCTCCTCAAGCACCATGAATGCTGTTTTCCTCTCTCTTGCTATCTTGCTGAGCAATTGAGGTCAAAATCCCATGCTCTTCTCCAGGCAGCTGCAGATAGACACCAGAAAATCCCCTATAGGTAATTTGAACTTCTCTTTTTTCCTATGCTCACATTTCACCATACCTGCTGCACTCTCTCTTTGACAGAAACAATTCTGAGACATCTTTGTCAGAAACATCACGTAGGGTTCACTTCAGATTTCTACATGCGCTAGGGAATTATGTCTCGGCCTCTCCTAATTGCATGTCCCCTCCCTTCGATTAGGAAAACCTTTGTGCGTCCATTGGCGAAGGAACTCTTTCTTTCCTTAATCCTTAAACATCATGGCTTAATATCCTCAACATATAATGCTTTCAATGGAGATGCGCCACACTTTCTGCATGACAAGAGCGGAGTTTTTGAGCAGAAGGCCATAAGAATCATTGTTAAAGAGATTGGATAAGCCCAATCATAAATCTTCCTGTCCAGTATGTACTTGTTAAATATTATGAATGTAAAGCTCAAGGATATCCATATGCCAACGCACAGATAGCTGAGAATAAACTTCTTGATGAGGCTTGAATTTCCAGAGGGCAAAGAACCACCAGCACCCTTACAGTTTCCCCTCTATGCTACCTATACGATGCATAGCTCTCCTCCGTCAAGACGATGGTGTTCCGATTTCTCCCCATTTCTCCTGAATATCCTCCCTTTCTTCTGTTCCGATGGCGAGAGATCTTCCAGTAGCAGGTGTCATCTCCTTAGCTACTCCCGTACTTCCTTAGCATCATCAGCCACGAGTGACTGTTTCTGGCGATTCATTGAGCGTTCTCTGCATGGAGTTCTCCTTATGTGTCAGTCGAAAGCTAGAAAACTCACAGAAACAATCTTCCTTTTATTCCACAAAACTTCCAAGAGGAAATGATAGGCTCTCTCTTGAATTTGCTCCGCTAGCAAGATTCGTTAATGGAAATCATAGTGAAGAAGCTGTAATCCTCTCTTGGTCCTTTCAAGCTCATTTCCCCATATGTTATTCCCATACAACACTCTAGTCATACCCGGGGCACAAGCTAATGACCCTATGCTCCCTCCTTTGTGCGTTTTCTACCCTCTTCTGCCGACACCCCCCCCCCCCCCCCCCCCCCCACCCCTTCTTTTTGTCCCCTCCAAAGTCTCTCGAAGCCCTTTCTTCTTGCATTCAGATACGAATAAAGCAAAAGAAAATCCTCGCTGCCCACACTTAGACACTTGGACTAATTCTTCAATGCTTTCCATTCTAGAATATATTTAGATATACTCCATACAATGAGTATGATAGCATGAATCTAAAACGACTGCTAAGATCCTTATGTTCTACACATTCTTCTATCATTTCATTGAATCGATTAGGAACATTATCATCCTTCTCAAATCTAGCATAAACATCAGTAAGTTTAGTCTAAATGATTACATCATGAACTAGTAATTCCTCGAACATTTGTCAGGATTATTCAAGTGGTTTGTAGGTATGAACGGTGGTTTGTAGTTGCGAGTGCACAAATGCTATGAACGGTAGTCATTTGGCATGTGGGTGCAAACGTCTCATCAAAATCAATGCCTCTTTCGTGAGCATAACCTTTTGCAACAAACCTAGCTTTATACCTCTCAACTGTTCAATCAGGTTTACATTTCAGCTCATATACCCATTTAGTGCCAATGAGATTTTTGCTAGGAGGAAAATCACATAAAGGACACATACCATTCTTCATAATAACATCATATTTTGATTGCATAACGGCCATCTAATTTTTAAAAATCAGAAGAAAAAGAAGCACTATGCGAGCCTAAAGGAGTATGATATGATAGAGGTGCATCTAATTTGCTATCTTGCAAAGTCTGCATCAGCCATTTAGGCATAGTTTTTGCCTCCTCTATATCAAGCCTCTCATCAACAAGTGCATCATGTATATATGCATAAAAAATGGAATGATATGCATGATCATGTGGAACCTCTAAAGGTTGAGAATTGCTTCATTTTGATCGGCACGACTGTCCACTTGTAAAAAGAGGTAGCAAAGTGTCATACACATTTTTGGAGCTAATTGATGTCTCCTTAGTGCATGCAAGTAATGGATGAATTGCATCTCCCACAAAAACAACATCATGAATAACCAAAATGCACTTAGCGTGTGGATGATACAAATGATAGCCTTTGCTTTCAGAATTATACCCAAAAAAATACATTTTATTGCTTTATTATCCAATTTTCTGCATTGTTGTTCAGGCACTAATGCATATGCTAGAAAAAAAAAAGACACACAGATGAGTAATAAATGGTTTGCGACCATGCCAAGCCTCATATGGAGTGATAGACTACAATGTTTTGGTGTGACACTTGTTAAGTACATATGCTGCATACATGATAGCCTCAAGTTAAAACTTATGTGGTGAAGCCTGACTTTTGACCATACACCTTGCCATCTCCATGAGTGACCTATTCTTCCTTTCAGCAACTCCATTCTGTTGAGATATATATGACATTGTACAAATGTTTATTCCACATTGAGCCAAAAATGCATTAAAAATCAGAAGAGATGTATCCCCCCCTCAATTAGAACAGAGGTTGCTGATTTGTTTTAGCCAAAACTAGAAACTATTAGAAGCACATAAACTGGTAGTTCCCAAAAGAGGGTGTCTGCATAGGACCACAGAAATCACTGTGAACAAGCTACAATTTCTGAGTAGCTAAAACTGAACTATCTTTTGGGAAGGAGGAAATATAGCCTTCACAAACATTTTTACAAGGTGACTTAAGTTTGGGCAGAGAGGACACCATTTCATATTTTTACAGGCATAGCAAACTAGCATAATTCATATGACCAAAGCGTGCATGCCAAAGCTTTGCATTTGACATAGCCTAAGAATCTTGAACTACACATGCTGAATCACTCACATATTTTTCATAATCTATGACCTTTTACAACCCATGATATAAAATGTGAGAAACAATAATAACATCACCATTTGAGAGATCATCAACTATACATCTATCATCAACACATTTGACAATCAAGCCGATCTTGTCTAATGCTGAAACTAACAATAGATTTTTCTTGATCCCCGACACAAAAAAAGCATCGAACAATGTGAAAGAACTACCATTAGTAGTAGTCATAATGATCTTACCAACTCCCATTACAGGATAAGAGGAGCTGTTAGCACATGTGACAATATTCCTTGTAGGGACACCCTCAACTGAACTGAAAAAACTATGCTGCAAGGTAATATATTTGGTTGCTCCACTGTCAAAGTACCAAATATCTGAGTCTACTGCAAACATACAATGCTCATGAAAAGATGGGTCATAACTGTAAACAATACTAAATGCCCATTCTTCATTCTGCACAAGATTATCAGAATCTATTTTAGGTGTAGAGAAATCTACAACAACCATTCCAAACTCTTTTTTCTTTGCCTTTTTTTGTAGCCAATTTTGGACAAATCTTTATGACATGATCATTTCCTTTACAATATTTTCAAAACAATTTCTCATTTTCTATTTTCTTCTCATCTTTCTCTCCCCTTACAGGATAAGAGGATTTGTTAGTGCATGTGATAGTATTCCTTGTAGGGGCATGCTCAAGTGAACTGAAAAAACTATGTTGTGAGGTAATATGTTTGGTTGCCCCATTGTCAAAGTACCAAATATTTGATTCTATTGTAGACATACACTGTTCATGAGAAGATGGGTCATAACTGCAAACAGTAGTAAATGCCCATTCTCCATTCTACACAAGATTATCAGAATCTATTTTAGGTGTAGAGGCCTCTACAAAAACCATTCCGGACTCTTTTTTCTTTGCCTCTTTTGCAACTAGTTTTGGACAAATCTTTATGACATGATCATTTCCTTCAAAATATTTGCAAAAAAATTTCTCCTTTTCCATTTTCTTCTCGTCTTTATCTTCCTTTTTTGACTATGCAAAATTAGCATATTTTTGCTTACTAATAGATGAGCTCCATTTAAATTTGCCCTTTTGACTAGCTAAGAAAGCTTGACCTGCTACATGCATGATGAGCTTGTTCTACCTAGATCGATCTTCCTACAAGAAAGCAAAGTCTAACTCCTAAAATGTTAAGGCATTTGGACTTCCTTTCATCATTAACCAAAGAGTAGAAGCAAAAATCTGATATGAATCTGGAAGACCATTCAAAACAGTCTACACAAGTGAACTGTCTGGCAAGACTTCATCAAAAGAAATCAACTGCTCCTTCAAATCTTTGATCTTTTTCAAAAAACTATCCATAGAATCTCCTTCATTCATATGCTCTCTCCAACTGTTTTCGAAGGTAAGCAACATGAGCTTCATTTCTTGCCTAGTACAAAGTGGAAAGTGTATCCCAAGCATCCTTTGTTGTTTTGCAAGAGTGAAGGCTATCAATGCATGTGCCTGAACATCTCTACCATCCCAATGACGTTGTTTTATAGTAGGTGCAACAAGAATTGTAGCACAAATATGAACATGAAGATCATCATCTTTAATGCCATCTGGATCATCTTCAATAGTTGTATTTGCAAGTGTAGTAGGTCATTTTTCAACACCCTGCACAATATTCTAGAGTCCTTTTGTGACCAATACATGACGCATCATATATGCCCATAATGGGTGATTGGTGCCATCCAATTTATCCTAAACAACCAACATACAAAATACGTCATTGCTTTCAATCATGACCACTAACTAAAATACCCCATTGCTTTCAACCATGGCTACTGAGTAAAATAGCATGATGCAAAAAAAGGATTGCATCTCAAAAATTTGAAGGGAACTACCGTGTTGAGTTTCCTTAAGCTTGTAGCAATCTTTGAGGTGCTCATATTGGCAAACCAAAACCAGTATATATTTTTAGCACAAAAAGACAAAATATCTTGCACATGCATTGTGGTAGTGCATTTGGAGGGGTCTCAATTTTGAGACTGTGAGCATAGGGGTGTCGATGATGCCCTAGATGAAGCAGCGACCTGCTCTGATACCAATTGTTGGAGTTTGAGGTCTACGAAAGCACACAAACAACACATGGAAGAAGAGGAAGAAGAAGAAGCTTGGAGCACAACACACAATATTGAATGTATTACCAAGTGAATGTACAAAAATAAGTGACCAGTTAGGGTTATAGACGTATATACAAGCCAAGGAAAAAAACCTCCTAAAGAGGGAGAAAAGTTCCTCGATGGTCCTAAATGTGTTCAAACACATCACTACCAAAATATATCAACATATAGGTCATTTCTTGCATCATTTCATTTTGAAAAATACTTGTATGTCTGTGTGTTTTTTTGAAGAGAGAGAATATTCATAGTGAAGAGAGAGACAAGGTCAGGAGAGGCAAATCAAGCATTTGAGTTGCTCGACATCCTCGAGAGACATTGGCTAGGAATGATTCAACTTCCCTAATTGAACACACTCAAAGTTCCACTATAAGATAATCAATGGATTGATAAGGTGGACATCATTTTGTGTATGGCATTAAATGTTACTAATGTTTCAAGAGTTATAATTAGTTTGGGCCTTGTGCGCATTGGGAGGAGTGGTACAATAAGCAAAGCCTAACCAATACACAAGGAACTTCCTAAATAAATGATTTGTTTGGCTTGAAGGAGGACATCAAATTTTGCATGTGTATCCAACAAAGTCATGTTTGATGGGTTTTGAGCTTCGGGGTTGATAGAATAGGGGCTAGGATGGTGATATAATTAAGGAATCACGTAAGAACTCTAGTAATTCACGTGTTGTAAAATCCAATATTTGGATGATGGCTCTATCTAGATAGCATGAGTTGCATTTTTGGCTCTTATGAACTTAGAGTTTCAAATGTGGTGTAGGGACAATATGATCATGGGCTAAAGAAGTAAAATGGTGAAGAATACAAAGAGGAAGTCAAGTAAAAGGTGTACTCTCAAGCAAAAAAAAAAAGTGATTTCCCTAGGAAAATTATGATAGAAAAATTGGTAGGGAATTAGGCATCAAGATTTGCATGCAAGAACATGTGTTTGTGATTTTTACATTTGACACTTTGTGACATAACTATCCTAGGATTAGAAGCTACATACCCAAATGAAGTTAAGGGACATAAAGAAAATTACATTCACAATGTTCTTATGAACTGGTAGGGACATTGTGCCCTAAGTATAGGGGATTGGTGTGTCTATATTTATGGAAAAGAGGATGAGGGAAGAAAGGAGAGAAACTAAGACTTTGGGATCTTAACAAATAGCTTTAACATCCCATAACTCAAAAGAATACAAGCACTCAGTGACTAATGATGTCTTTGAATGAAGATGGGATGGGAGCTCATTGAATTGAATGAGCGGATGTTGGAATTACAAGGCCAATGAAGTTAATGACATTAAGACCTAGCAATACAAGGACTTAACCATGAGGACCCTAGGATTCATAATGAAGGTGAAAGTAAAATCTATGTGATCTACCCACCCAATCCTTATAGGGACTGTCTGAGTCAACCATTAGAAGCAAAGGGTATATGTGTGTCACAGTTTGTAGTGTAGGTCATGCTCACACACTTCTATTTTATCAATCGACAAAGAGTAGAATTTAACCTAGTTGGAGTCGATAGCATAAGCACATGGGATGGATGGATGACAACTTGAGTAATAGAAGCACATCCTTATGATATCCTCCAAGAAGTTCCACATGAGAGGTAGTTCATAAAGTCCACAAGATCAAGTCCCAAGCATCATAATCCTTCCAAAATGGATGAGCTTTGATGCATGAAGGTGATCACAAGAGAGGCTACAACAGAGAAGCATTCACTCCACTATTAGCAATCATGATGGTCAACAATGTAAGAACATGATCACAATCATGATCTTCCCCAAGGTTAGAGTGGTATATAAATGGTAGAGTTGGGTACATGCATATCTGATGCTTCCAAGTGCATGGCTATCCAATGCACATGCATATCTGATGCTGCCAAGGGTGCATGCATATCCAAGGCTTCCAAAGGTGCATGTATATGAGTTGTTTGGAAGAGGGATGAATTACCGAAAATGCTCATATCTTGCTTGTTATGTATAGTTTTGATATGAGCTTTGGCTCATTTCAAAGCTCTTGACAGGTACTATGATTGTAAATAGGAAAAAACACAAGAAAGGTAGATATATAGTCTTGTATGGAGCTTACAAGATTTAAGGGAATCCATCCCTCTAGTTTCAATCACCTAAACAAGCATTTAATCATGCCAAAAGACTTCAAAATTGATGGAATCTTGTTAGCTAACACTTCCATAGCTCTAAAACTAGTGTCACACACCTAAAATCAAGCAATAGAGTCACTCAAAATGAGTCAAAAAGAATAAACACGAGTTTTGCAAGAAAAGATATCATACTACACAAGCAAAAAGTCCTTTACAAGTGATTCTTGAATTTTTTATAGGATTTTTGCAAGAACCTTTCTTTTTTATTTTGAAAAATTTCTAAAAAATAAGAAGAAATAACTCTAAAACCCTTCTTTCTTGTAGATTTTTTGAGGGAAGAATCTTCCCTTCAATACAACATATATAGCTACAAAGACTCAAATATTAAAAATTTGCATACTATAAAACTTGATGAGATATTTATAATGGTTGATTAATAATCCTAGGGTTTCCTAGCTAAAAATAGATGAACTAAAAGAATTGTGAAGAGTTTTTTTGTGGGTCTCGTCATCAATATGTAACACTCCCCCTCTTAAATCTTTTCGTCTTCTTGGGAAGGTTTTCCTATGAGGTTCCAGTCCAAAGTTTTGTGTCATTAATGTGTGTTACTGTTAGTGTCCATGTGAAAGGCCAAATGGCCACCGAACACTACTTTGTATATGTTCTTTAATAAAACATATAGTGGCCTGGTCAGTTAGAGAATGTAAGTTCGACCGCATTTGTAAGACCTAAGAAGTCTGTCTTCGTGCTTCCTGTGTACTATGTTTTCTATGTATTCTGCAGCCTCTGTGCGGAGTACTATGTGCGGCCTTAGGAGCTCGATTTTCTACTCTGAGCATATCGCCGTGGAGCTCTCAAGAGGAAAGCGCACTGTGGTGCATCGCCATCGAAATACTTCATTGGTATCAAAGCAGTTCGAAGCAAAAGCTTTGTTCCTTTTGTGTGAGCGAAGCGAGCACCTCCCCCCCTAGGCTTTCTCCAAGGCTTACGACTAAGGCGGCGACCAAGGCATAGACCTTGGCATACCTTGTCATCCGAGTCACCGAAGTCACCGTTGGTGCCGTTGGCTGCGCACGAGGGAGGACCTCAACGATCAAGGAATATAGAGGTTCTCGGTACTTCCCGAGAGGTCACCCATCCCAATACTGTTCCCCCCAGAGCTCGCTTAACCGTGGCAATCTCTTTCCACTAAGCTACACTCTTGTGGTGTCTGAAGAAGGGGAAAGACTAAGGTTGACATTACCTTGAACAAGTTTTGGTCCCTCAAAGCTTCATTTTTGCTTTCAAAGCCTATTTCTGAAGCATTTTTGGGGTGTCTTTTGGAGCTATTTTGGAGTATTTTCGCACATAGTTCTCTTCACACAGGTCCAAGAACATCAAGAAGAGTGTTCTTTGTACTTCTCTGACAATAAATATCAACCTTTGGGGCTGTATTTTCAGCCACACTCGCAAAACCACAAGTTTCTCGAGAGGTTTTCAGTTTTGGTGGGAGCAGCCACTACTAATTTATGCAAGCTTTTTTAAGCCTAAAGCATCAGAGTTGACAGACACTTGCAAGTGTTATAGGCTAGTTTTTGGGCTGTGTATTCAGCATTTTAGTGTCATTTTATTGCATACATTGAGCACATACACACCATGTACACTTCTGTGGATACCGCTTATGTACGTCCATGTGGTCATTGATATAGCGGTTACGTTCTTTGCATAAAGCCTTTTACGTTTGATAAAGAGGGTCGTGGTGAGGTTTTCTTAACTGGGAGACACCTTGATGTCGGGGTCTCTTCGGTGATGTAGGTGGAAGACTTACCCAGCCTCGCCATAGGAGATGTATGATAGTTATTCATAGGTGCTCGATAAGCCTAGTTGGCTTCTATTGGGTAACTGATTATATGCAGTGGAGTCAGTGATTCACTAGTTTTATGATACACTGGTCATATGCTAATATTGTAGAGGATACTCTGGAAAATTTTTTCTAGATTTCTGGTTTAGTCAACTATACAGTGGTCGATTTACTCCTTGATACACTTATTTGTTGGTGTTTGGACTCTTCTAGCTCCATTATCATTCTATTCAGTTCTCTACCATCATGGCATTAGAGGTCTCAGGCACATCCGGTGGATCAGGGTCTAGTGCTAGTGTTCCAAGGAGGAGCTATAACTTTGCTCTATGGAAGAATCAGATTAAAGATGTGTTGATTCAAAGGAGGCAATGGAAGCCAGTAAATGGGATTTCAAAGAAGCCTGCTGACATGGATGAAGATGGTTGGGATGAGTTAGATGAAATGGCCAGGTCTACCATTCGCTTGCACCTGGCAGATAATGTTTACTTTATAGTATTAGACTATGAAAGTGCAGAGGAGCTTTGGAAGAAGTTATGCAATACATATGAAAAAGAGACGGCATCAAATAAAGTGTATCTGATGAGAAAATTATATGACCTTCGTATGAAGGACACAGATAGTGTTGCTGCTCATCTAAATGAGTTTGATGCTATATTCTCCTAGTTACAAGCTCAGAAAATGGATATGGATAATGAAATGAAAGCAGTATTGCTATTATGCACCCTACCATTATCATGGGATATGTTTTGCACAGCTATCAGCAACAGTGCACCTGGTGGTAAACTCGTCTATGATGACATATGTGGAGCACTCTTGAGTGAGGAGATTCGTAGAAAATCTATGGTTGGCACTCAGAGTGGAGATGCATATAATGTTAGTGATTCTTACCAAGGAAAGAATCAGCAACATGGCAGGAGCAAGAACAAGGAAAAGAATGGTCAACGGAATAAGAGTAGAAGTAAATCAAGGAAGAGGGATATCGAATGCCATTATTGTCATAAGAAAGGACACATGAAGAAAGACTGTTTGCATTAAAGAATGCTAAAGGTAAAGGACAGAATGTTGATGGGCATGTTAAACAGTTACCTGCACCATCTACTTCACTATGAAGATTGAAGAAATTAATGCTATTTCTGATGATGCAGATGTGTTGACACTTGATAGTACTGTGCCATCTGAGGCACTTATGGCTGATTCTCTTTCCCACACCTGGCTGCTAGATTCTGGTGCTTCTTTCCATGTGACACCACATAGAGAATGGTTCTCTAATTATGCAGCAAAGTCTCTTGGTACCATGAGACTTGGTGACTCTTACCAGTGTGATGTTGTGGGGATTGAAGATGTGGTTGTGCAGTTCATTGATGGTTCAAAATTTACTATGCATAATGTACGCCATGTACCTCAGTTATCACATAGTTTGATGTCCGTTGGTCAACTTGATGACCTTGGTTACAAGGTGGTCTTCTATGCTCAGTCCTTTCGTATATCAAAGGGCAATATGGTTATTGCAAAAGGAAGCAAAGTTGGCTCACTTTATCCTTTATTTGTATCACAGAAAGAACACTTGTTAGTTGTTACTGAACAACATATGGCTTGTATTTGGCATGGTCGTTTGGGCCATATATCTCATAGTGGAATGGAAAATCTTTCTCGTTCTGGCTACTTACCTATGTTATCTTTCTCTGATTTTTCATTTTGTGAGCATTGTCAATATGGAGAGCAAACCACAAATGTGCATAGAACGCACATTGACTCTTCAATTCAGCCTTTAGATCTCGTTCATAGAGATGTGTGTGGTCCTATGCCCACTAGGTCCTTAGGTGGTTCTCTTTACTTTGTCACTTTCATAGATAATGCTACTAGAAAAGTCTGGGTGTATCCTATCAAATTAAAGGATGATGTATTCCCTACTTTCAGAAAATGGCTTGCTTTAGTTGAGACTGAAAAAGGAACTAAGCTTAAGGCTTTGCGTTCAGATAATGGGGGTGAGTATACCTCACATGAATTCAGCCTTTTTTGTCAGTCTAGAGGGATTTGTAGAGAGTTTACAACTCCTTATACCCCAGTATAGAATGGGGTAGCTGAGAGGATGAATATAACTATTCAAGATAGAGTAGTCTCTATGTTGCATCATGCAAACCTCTCACAAGGTTTTTGGGCAGAAGCAGTATTGACTGCAGTTCATGTGATTAACCTTTCACCTAGTACTGCCAAAGGTTTGAAAGTGGCACAATAATTATGGACAGGGAAACCACCATATTATGATCATCTTTGAGTTTTTGGGTGTGAAGCATATGTTCATATACCCAAGAATCTTAGACAAAAGTTGGACCATAAGTCAAAGAAATGCATTTTTCTTGGATATGGTTGAGAAGGACAATTTGGATATTGCTTATGGGATCCTGAAACCCGATCAGTGATTAGAAGTAGTGATGTCATTTTTAATGAGTCTAAGATGCATAAACAGCCCATTAAGGAGGTTGAAGTGAGAAGAGTGGTGTTTGAGGATACTAGTCCTCCCGTTAGCATGCATAAAAATGCTGCACATAGGGATGTTCAAGAGAATGTCCATTTAGATTAGTCTGCACATGTTCCTGTTCAGCAATCATTGAGACGTTCTGCACGTGTCTCACATCCACTTGATAGATATGTTCCAGGTTTAGATTTTGTTATGCTAACAGACGCCGATGAGCCTTCTTGCTACAAAGAGGCTATGCAGACAGAGGATCATGTCAAGTGGGAGCGTGCCATGAAGAGTGAGTTGGATTCTATTCACAAGAATGGTACTTGGGACTTAGTACCTTTGCCAAAGGGCAAGAAATCTTTACCATGTAAATGGGTATATAAGCTGAAATTCACATCAGATAGTGCTTCTCCAAAATATAAAGCACGACTTGTTGCAAAGGATTTTAAGCAACAACATGGTGTTGATTTTGAGGAAATCTTCTCTCCAGTGGTCAAGATGACTACTTTGTGCATGTTGCTTGGATTCGTTGCAATGGAGGACTTAGAGCTAGTCCAATTGGATGTGAAAACAACTTTCTTGCATGGAGATCTTACATATGAGATTTATATGGAACAACCAGAGGGTTATGTAGTTCCTGGCAAGGAAAGTCTAGTTTGTAAGCTCAAGAAGAGCTTGTATGGACTTAAACAGTCTCCTAGACAATGGTACCAAAAGTTTGATGCTTTTATGAAGTCCTAAGGCTATTCTCGGAGCAATGAGGATCATTGTCTCTACACAAAGAGATGCTCTGATGGTAGCTTGATATGCTTGATACTTTATGTCGATGATATGTTGATTGCTGGGAAGTCCTCTTATGATTTGTCAATTCTCAAAAAGAAGTTGAGTCAAACATTTGATATGAAGGATTTGGGGGATGCCAAACATATTCTTGGCATGCGCATTACTCGTGATAGGAGTAAAAGATGCATATACTTGTCTCAAAGTGAGTACATATCCAAAGTACTTCACTGGTTCAATATGCAGGGTGGAAAGGCATTGGGTACACCTTTACCCACATATGTGAAATTGAGCAAGGATGACTGCCCCAAATCAGATGAGGAAAAGGAATTCATGACCAAAATTCCCTATCAGTCTGTTGTTGGTAGTCTCATGTACGCTATGGTAGCTACAAGACCAGACATTGCATTTGCAGTGGGAGTTGTGAGCAGATATATGTCTAATGCTGGCAAGAAACATTGGGAAGTGGTCAAGATGATTTTGAGATATCTGAGTGGCACTAAGGACAAGTGTCTATGCTTAGGTAGAGGGAAAGCATCCATTATTGGTTACACAGATTCTGACTATGCTGGTTGTGTAGACAATCATAAGTCTACATCAGGGTACATTTTTCATTTTGTTGGAGGTGCTATCTCTTAGAGATCTCGTCTTCAAGAATGTACAGTTGTTTCCACCATAGAAGCAGAGTATGTTGCAGCAAGTGAGGCATGTAAGGAAGCATTGTGGCTTTCTCATCTTTCTTGTGATATGGGTTTACCTCAGCATGTACCTCGCTTGCTCAGTGATAGTCAGAGTGCCATTGCTTTGGCTAAGAATCCGGTCTATCATGCAAAGACCAAGCACATTGAGGTGAGGTATCACTTCATTAGAGATTGCTTAGCCAATGCGAGCATTATTCTTGAGAAGGTTCACACTCGAGATAATGCTGCAGATGCTTTGACTAAAGCTCTACCACAGGATAGCTTTCGACACTGTTGTCACTTGATGCAAGTATACTATGTAACATGCCCATCAGATGGGAGGTATAGTTTGTATACTTACACTCAGGTATTCTTTATCATTCTCTATTTTTATCCGATAGTTACTCTGGCCATATTGGCCTTTAGTGGGAGATTGTTACCGTTAGTGTCCATGTGAAAGGCCAAATGGCCATCAGACACTTCTTTGTATATGTTCTTTAATAAAACATATAGTGGCCTGGTCAGTCACAGAGTGTAAGTTCGACCGCATTTGTAAGACCTAAGAAGTCTGTCTTCGTGCTTCCTGTGTACTGTGTTTTCTACGTATTCTGCAACCTCTATGCAGAGTACTACGTGCGGCCTTAGGAGCTTGGTCTTCTACTGTGAGCATATCGCCATGGAGCTCTCGAGAGGGGAGCGCACTGTGGTGCGTCTCCATCGAAATACTTCAATGTGTTGGCACAATCTACCACTCCTTTGACTTGTGTGGTTCCCTCTTCTAGCATGCATCAAAAAGTTGATTTTTCTTCCAAGCGTGATAGGGTGGAGTTGTGTTGACCATCATTGATTCAAAGAAAAATTGTGAGTCTGTTGGTCCTAGTTGAGTGCACTTTGTGTATTTGTTGTTGGAAAATGCTGAATGTGTTGGTTGTATGACCCCCAATAGAATTTTGCATCCTTAAGCTTTCAATAGGTGCATGTTCTGTAGAAACTTCATAATTATTGATCTTGAAAAATCAATGTGTGTGATTTTCTTCATAGGGATAGATGTTGTAATGTGGTTGCTCCTTGGTTCTATCAAAGATGGAATCCAAAAATAACATGTCAAAATTTTGACTGATGAACTAGGGGTGTAGAGCATGGGTTCAAAAAAGTATGTGCATTGTGCACAACTTTTTAATGTATCCCTATGCATGCATAGTTTAGAATGCATTGGAAGAATTACGGTGCAAAAGGTGGGTCTGGAGCTAGGTTCTCAAGGATATACCGATGATGAGGTTTCCTAATCTAAAGATATGAAGCGTTCACTTGAGGTGAAATGGACTTGAAGTGTGTGGTGCTCACCATGGTGCAAATCCATTCTATGCCAATCTTTAGTTTTTTAGCTTAGTAGTTGGACATCCCTCCTTGTGAGTGATATTTGGTGTTGCTTTTGTATGGATGATTTTCCTTGTTTATAGTTGAGCTTGAAGCTTCTTAGTGATAAGGAACTTTGAGCGCATTAAGACTTGCATTAGCATTTGGTAAATTTTTTTTTGTTAAATCAAAAGAAGAAATGAGGTTAGTATAAATTATATATAATACATATGTACAATGGTTCCTTAAGTGCATGGGATTCACAACTGTGTCTATGTAGGACCATGTAGTAAGGCCCTATAATTTATGTATATTTTAGAAGTGCATGAACTGAATGGTGCAAAAGACCAAGTTGTGTGATTAGCACATGGCTTTTTCACATCTAGGCTTCCTATGGAGCTTTGTTACTTGAAGAAGTCAAAGTATCGTCCATTTGGAGGCATCTTTTGAATCCTGAAATGACTCAATCACTAGCTGATCAAGTGATAGTTGATCTATCTTCTTCATAGAGATCCATTTTTTGGAAGTGTTCGACTTCTTACGGGTCAATGTTTTCTGATTCCTCTCTTAGTGATGCTTTTTCTTATGTACCCATATTGGTTTTTTCTTTGAATGTGTGGGATCCACTCATGTCTTTGACTTCCAAACCCACTACATTGTTGATTGTCTTCTTACTACTACAAGTGAAGTGACTTGACCTACCTTTGATCTCTTTTCTTTTCTCTTACCCTTTCTTTTATTTGGCTTCTTTTTTGAGATTCTCTTTTTCAGAGAGATCATAGGGTTTGATGGATGTAAAAATATCTGCAACCTTCCTTGTTGAACTGGAGTAGATTTCTTATGCAACCAAAATTTCTAGATTGGGCTCTTACCTAGTGATGGATTGGGCTACTTGGTTCTCCTTGGATTTGACTAACTTGTTGTTTAGGTATTTGCATTCCACTATATGAGCTTGAAATGAATCCTTAGGGACCTAGATTTGTTGACTCTTGGTAGGTGGAGAATGATGATATGGACAAGCTTTTTGTTTCGATTGTCTCGCATGTGGTGGAGGATCAACAATATCCTTCTCTTGATCTTCCTTGGGTATGATGTCCAAGGTCTTTGTTGTAGATTTCGGCTCTTCTATTGACCTCTCCTCTCTATGTGATTGCGACTAGTTCTCACATTCAAACTTGATGGAATTATCATCACATGATGTGGCTATTGTTGTGTGCAATTAAGCATTCAATTTTAGGTGTGAATTGATGTGGATAAAGGAATGACAACATTACATGCATATGTCCATTTTTGACAAGGACACATTCTTGAGAATAATCTACGATGGTAGAAGGCTTATTTAACTAGCCTTGTCCTAATATTATTTGCTTTTCCATATGCAGTTTGTCAACAACTAAGAATTGTTTTCTGTGATTGAGCCTATGTGTGCCATCATTCTCTCCTTGTTATCTAATCCTAGTATGAGATGTAGCTATGGTGTCTTTTCCAATAACCCTTCTTCTATAATTCTCATTGTAAATACTTGGATGGTAGGGGTGGAAGGAATGAGCTAAAAAGCCCTTGCATCAATCATTTACTTTGAAGGATTATTTGCCCAACCTCTTTTTGAGCTTCTTATCTAAACCTTTTCTCCTTGGCCTTTCTATCTCTAGCTACTTGGAGTCTCGCTAACATGGCATCTATCAATGGTTCAAAATACCTCTTTACACATAATCTACTAATGCGATAGGACAATATATCACCTTCAAAAGTTGCTAACTGGATTGCACATCCAATGGAGATTTTGTTTATTAGAAATGGTTCATGGCCTCTTTTCTGAAGCTTTTTGGCATGTTGTTTTAGCATGTATACTAAAACATAGTCTCCTTCTTACAAACCCTTATCTTTAATGTGAGCATCTTTATAAGGTTCTTGCCTTATTTTTGTAGCATAAATGCCAACCATGACTCTCAATCATGTTTCTTGTGAGTGCTCTTGTAGCTCCACATGGTCGAATAGCTCATGATCTTTCCACTTATATGTTTCTACTACTCTTAGTGTAAAAATGAGAAATTCTATGTGTAATATAACATTTTTTTCCACATCAAATTGAATGGTAGCATTCCTAGCACTGTTTCTTAAGAAAATGTTTAGAGCCAAACTACTTGATGCAATTGTTTATCCCAACCAGATTGCTTGGTATTCATTAATTTTGTGAGAATCGTACATATGATTTTTTTAGTAATCTCAACTTGATCATTTACCTGAGGAGGATGGGGGGCTGATTTCTCATGCGCAATTATAAAATCTTCTAATGGGAGTTCTATTCAATGACATCATTTACGAAGTGTGTTCCCCTATTACTAACTATCTCAATAGGTAAGCAATCATAGTGAAGATTTTGTCAAATAGAAACATCATTGTTCTTTGAGTATCACAATGTCTTGTAGCTCTAAAATCAGACCATTTTGTCAAATAGAAACTATAATATAGTCAACATGAGATACTTTTTCTAGAGGAATAATAGGTTCAGCAAAATCAATTCCCCACTTAGCAAATGCTCTCCTTTCATGAGAAAGGAGATAAGGTAGAGAGCCCACTCACACACTCTTACACTCAAGGGGGAGCACACACATATTGCGGCAAAGAAGAATGATCTTATTCTTCCTCTTCTTCTATTACACAAAGATAATGTACAAGAATCATCTGATACAACAATACAACTAGTGCAATATATAAAGATCAATACATAAGGAAAATCCTAATGCATGTGAATGAGTGAACTAGCAAGAAATAAACCTACCATCACTCTCAATAGATAAATCTAGTAAAGCTCAATGAAGTACCCCTGACATATACTGGCATGACCACTATACATGTCAGAGAAATGAAAAAGTGATACATGTTATCTTGGATCTTCACATGTTGAGCGTGATAGCTCAACACTCCCCCTCAAGTGCAACCTCATGTCCTATAATCCAAGCATCTTTTGAAACTTCTTCAACTTCTCAACTCCAAGTGCTTTAGTGAAAATATCAGCAACATGCTCATCTGTCCTTACATGAACAAGGTCAATATCACCTGCTAATAACTTTTCCTTGATGAAATGATAATGTGCCTTGATATGCTTTATTCTAGCATGAGAAATAGGGTTTCATGCGAATTGTATGCTGCTAAGATTATCACAATATATGATGATAGGATTTTGCAATTCCACACCTAAATCTGCAAGTAGCATCTCTAGCCATGATGCTTCACATGCTACTATTATAGCACCTCTATACTCAACCTATGTACTCGACAAATCAGCAATGGTTTTCTTCTTGCTGCACTTCCAAGTGAGAATAGAAAACCACTAGTAGATCTTTGATCTAGAATACTACCAGCGCGATCTGCATCGGTGTATCCATGAACCTGGAATTATGCACCAGCTTCATAGAACAATGCATAATCTAAAGTAGCACTCACATATCATAGAGTGCATCTCAAAGCATCTAGGTGTGGCTTCCTGGGTGCCTGCATAAATTGACTTTCAAGTTCAACGATGTGGCTTAGATCAGGCCTTGTAATTGTGAGATATATTATACTTCCCACAATTTTCCTGTACATAGTAGCATTTTCCAATGCTTCACTTGATGTAGTTTCCAACTTCAAATTATGATCTAATGGCATATAGATTGTCTTACAATCAAGCATACCATACCTTTGCAACGTACTCAAGGCATATTGACTTTGCGACATCCATATACCTATTTTTGTATGTATAAACTCGATGCCCAAAAAATAGTATAGCACACAAAGATCTTTCATGTCAAATTCCTACGTAACGAGTTGCTTTATCTCTTTAAAGATTTCTTCATTATCACCACCTATAATCAAGTCATCAACATAAATAACCACAATTATGATGCCATCATCACACTTCCTTGCATATAATGAATGATTTGCATCACACATAGAAAATCCAATGGTGGTTGAGTAGGTGCGTTGAATCCTCATATCCTTATGTCTGGTGCATGTATACTTGTTCTTGCAACTCACCATTTAAGAAAGCATTCTTCACATCCATCTGATGCAAAGTCCATCCTTTAGTTGTAGCTAATGCAACAAGTGCTATGACAGTTTACATTTTAGCTAGAGGGCACTTCCTTGTGTTGCTCGCGTGCTTTTGTTGACCTCGAAATCCAACAATTGGTACCAGAGTAGGTTGCCGCTTCATGTAGGGCATCATTGACACCCCTCCGATCACAATATGAGAATCACACAAAATTTGGTGATCATACTCAAGGTGATTAGGAGAACATACTCCGATCACAACCTTTGAACCCACTATCGTAGTGGTTGTGCAAGCAATTTTGTCTTTTTGTGCCAAAGATTTACAAGTTTTTTGCATTAGCGTATTTTAGTCAATGACCATTGCAAAAAGCAATGATGTATTCTATATGTTGGTTGTTGAGGATAAGTTGGATGGTACTAATTACCCATTTTTGGCTTATATGATGCGTCATGTATTGGTTGCAAAAGGATTGCAGAATATTGTGCAGGGTGTTGAAAAACTTCCAATTTCACCTACAAACACAGTTTTTGAAGGTGATGTAGATGGTGTTGAAGATGGTGATATTCTTCATGTTCTTGTTTGTGTTACGATTCTTGCTGCATCTATTGCAGAGAAAATTCATTGATATGGAAGAGATAGGCACATGTATTGATAGCCTTGTCTATCAAACATACCATTATTCCTCACATTTGCTCTTGCCAAATAGCTAAGGATGCTTGGCATACACTTACCACTTTATACCAGACAAGGAATGAGGCTTATGTTGCTTACATCCAAAATAGTTGGAGAGTGAGCACATGAATGAAAGAGATTCCATTGATAGTTTTCTAAAAAAGATCAAAGATTTGAAGGAACAATCGATTTTTGCTAATGAAGTATTGCCTGACAGTTCACTTGTGCAGACTGTTCTGAATGGTCTTCCCGATTCATATCAGAGCTTTGCTTCTACTTTTCTTTTGATGATGAAAGGCAATCCAAATGGCTTAACATTTGAGGAGTTAGTCTTTGTTCTATTGCAAAAAGATCAGTTAATGTAGAATAGGTCCATTATGCGTGTTGCAGATCAAGCTCTCTTGTCTAGTCAAAAGGGCAAAGGTAAATGGAGCTCTTCTATTAGTAAGCAAAAATCTGCTAATTCTACACAATCAAAGAAGGAAGACATAGATGAGAAGAAAACAGAAAAGAAAAAATTATTTTGCAAATAATATAAATTAAATGATCATGTCATAAAGAGTTGTCCAAAATTGGCTGCTAAAGAGGCAAGGAAGAAAGAGACTAGAATGGTTGTTGCAGAGGCCTCTACACCCAAAACAAATTTGCTTATCTTGTGTAGAATGAAGAATGGGAATTTACCACCATTTGTGGTTATGCCCCATCTTCTTATACACAGTGTATGTCTGTAGTAGACTCCAATGTTTGGTAGTTTGATAGTGGGGCAACCAAACATATTACCTCGTAGCACTATTTCTTCACTTCACTCGAGCCTACCCCTACAAAGAATATTTTCACATGCGCCAAAAACTCCTCTTATCCTGTTATGGGAGTTGGTAAGATCATTCTAACTACTGTTGAGGGTAGTTCTTTTACATTGTTGGGTGCTTTATTTGTGCCAAGGATCAAGAAGAATTTGTTATCAATTTCAACCTTAGCTAGGATTGGCTTGGTTGTGAAATTTGTTGATGACAAATGTACAGTTCATGATATAACAAATGGTAATGTCATTATTCCTTTTGGCATTTTATGTCATGGGTTGTATAAGCTCATAGACTATGAGAGATCTGTGAATGATTTAGCATGTGCACTACATGATTCTCAAGCTATGTCAGATGCAAAGCTTTGGCATGCATGTTTTGGTCATTTGAATTTTGCTAGTTTGCTATGCCTACAAAAATCTGAAGTGGTGTTCTCTCTGCCCAAACTTGAGGAACTTGGTAAACATGTCTGTGAAGGCTATGTTTTGGGAAAAATATAGTGTTCCTCTTTCGTAAAAGATGTTTCAGTTTGAGCTACTCAGAAATTGCAACTTGTTCACAATGATGTCTTTGGTCTTATCCAAACACCAACTTTTGGGAACTATCTTTACTTTGTGACTTTCATCAATGATTTTTCTAGGCATGCATGGGTATATCCATTAAAAGAAAAGTCTGAAGTGTTTATGTGCTTCAAACAGTTTGTGGTTTTGGCTGAAAATTTATCAGCATGTAAAATGGGCACCTTCTGTTTTGATCGAGGGAGGGGATATATGTCTTCTGACTATAATGCATTTTTGGTTGAACATGGGATAAAATATTAGTGTACAATGTTGTATACACCTAAACAAAATGGAGTTGTTGAAAGGAAGAATAGGTCACTCATGGAGATGACAAGGTGTATGGTCAAGAGTCAAGCTTTACCACATAGTTTCTGGCTTGAGGCTATTATGTGTGCAGCATATGTACTTAATAGGTGTCCCACTAAAACATTGCAGTCTATCACTCCATATGAGGCATGACATGGTTGTAAGCCGTCTGTTTCTCACTTGCATGTTTTGGATTGTCTAGCATATGCATTAGTGCCTGAACAATAACACAGGAAATTGGATGATAAAGTAGTGAAATGTGTTTTTTTTGGGTATAGCTCTGAAAGCAAAGGCTATCGTCTGTATCATCCACAGACTAAATGCATTCTAGTTAGCCATGATGTTGTTTTTATGGAAGATGCTATTCAGCTAAAGAGACATCAATTAGCTCCAAAGACATGTATGACACTTTGTTGCCTCTTTTTACAGGCGGATAGTCTAGTGCTAGTCCTAATGATGCAACTTCTCAACCTTTACAGGTTTCATGTGATGATGCAGATCATTCTGTTTCTAATGTAAATTTACATGATGCACTTGTTGATGAGAGAGTTGGTATTGGGGATGCAAAAATTATGCCAAAGTGGCTAGTGCAAACTTTGTGTGATAGCAAATTAGATGCACCTATGTCATATCATACTCAATTTGGCTCTCATAATGCTTCTTTTGCATCAAATTGCTATGCTATGGCTGCCTCTAGTCTCTATGATGAGAATGAGCTCGTTTTGTTTTATGAAGCACAAAAGTCAAAAAATTGGATGGCTTCTATGCAATCAGAATATGATGCTATCATAAAAAATGGTACCTAGTCTTTATGTGACTTGCCTCCTAGAAAGAAGGCCATTGGCACTAAGTGAGTATACAAGCTGAAGAGTAAGCCTGATGGAAAAATTAATAGGTATAAGGCTAGGCTTGTTGCAAAGGGTCATGCTTAGGAAAGAGGCATTGATTTTGATGAGAGCTTTGCTCCTACTTGCTAAATGACTACTATTTGTAGCATCTGTGCCTAGCTCACCATGGTTGGAATGTATGTCAATTGGACATTAAAACCGCATTTCTAAATGGTGACTTGCATGAAGAATTGTATGTTTTTCAACCCCATGGCTTTGTGCAGAAAGGGCATGAAAACCAAGTGTGCAGGTGGAAGAAGGCATTATATGGTTTGAAATAAGGTCCGTGTGCTTGGTATGAAAAGATAGATGCCTATTTGATTGCACATGGTTTTGAGAATAGTCCAACTGAAAGAACCTTATATGTTAAGCATGAAAATGATATGCTTCTAATCATTGTTGTGTATGTTGATGACATGTTGCTCACTAGTCCTCATGAGAAGCATATTGTTGATTTTAAGGCTGATCTGCATGCCTCATTTGAGATGTCCGATTTGGGGAACTTGCATCATTATTTGGGCATTCAGTTTATGCACATTGATGGTGGAATAGCTATGTCTCAAACAAAATATATTGACACACTATTTTAGTGTTTTGGTCTTGAAGACTGCGAGCCTATTGCCACTCCTATGGAAACATGTTTATGATTGAGTCTTCATGATGCTGGAGATGCATTTGCTATTGTTCTATATCAAAAGGCTATTGGATGCTTGATTTACTTATGCATTACTCAGTTAGATATTCAATTTGCTGTCTCACAGATGAGCAGGTTTATGCATTACCTAGGTGTGAAGCATTGGTAGGCGATTAAGTGCATCTTTCGCTACTTGAGTGGTACCCGACTACTTGGATTGTTTTATCCCAAGGGGGGATCACTACTGCCAGATTTACATGCTTTTTTTTACTCTACGTGGGCTGGTTGCTATGACACTCATGTGCCCACTAGTGGTTTTTTCTTCATGCTTGGTAGCTCATGTATATCTTGGTTGAGCAAGAAGCAACCTACTATGGCCACTTCTAGTTGTAAGGCTGAGTATAGGGCAACTTTCACAACGACTATTGAGTGTGTGTGGCTCACATGCCTTATGGCTGATTTGGGTGTTGGTTACTCTTTTGCCACCACCATCTTCACTGAGAGTCAAAGCACATTGACAGTTTCAAGGAACCAAGTGTTCCATGCTCGCACTAAGCACGTTGAGGTGCACTATCATTATGTCAGGGAGAGGTTCTCTACTAGAGAGATCAACTTGGCATATGTGCCTGCATAGGAGAACATTGTAGACCTTTTCACAAAGGCTCTACCTAGGGAGAAGTTTGAAGCTTTTTGCAAAGATTTGGGCTTACTTCCTTTTGTGGATTGATTCCACATAGCTTGACACTTCCTTATACATGAGTGCCAACTCCTTGTTCACTGCATCACTCCCAGGGGGATTTGTTGATATATTTAGGTAGTGATATGTGTGAACACACTAGGACCATCGGGGCACTTTTTTCCCTCTTTAAGAGGGTTTTTCTCCCAACTTGTATATATGCCTATAACCCTAACATGTCACTTATCTTTGTACATTCTAGAGGTAATACATTCAATATTGTGTGTTATGCTCCAAGCTTCTTCTTCTTCCTTGTGTTGTTCACATGCTTCCATAGAGATCAAACTCCAACAACTTTGTACCACCTAACGAGAGATCTAGAGTGCTAGACACTTGATTTTCCATGTCATAAAAACCAAACTATTTAGGAGTAATCAAATAAGTATGGAGAGGTACTTCTCAAGGTACCCAATCCTATCCTAGAGTTTCTCTAGGTCCACAAGTTCATCTTGGGACTTAGAGAAACCATTAGACCTTTACTAAGGAAGGAGAGGTGTCACTCCTTGGAACAAGCCATGGAGATGGATTTATTTCATGAGTATGGCCATAGGTGCATAGGCTCCCAGGGTCAAAGGTCCTCATGGACTAAGATGAGTTGACCCTCTTCCTCGTCCACTCTTGGTTTGATCAATGCACAACCTTAGAAAGAGGCTAAGTAGGTGCACATGATCAAGACAATTTTAGGAGGAAAAAAGGAAAGTGTCTGCTCTGGTTGAGAGGGCATACAATAACTCTATCCTTACCCCTCAATAGAAAGAGAAGAGAATGAAAGAAGGATTGTGCTTCATGTGTTTAGGACAACACCTCTTCAAGGATTGTCCTAAGAAAAAGAAAATAGCAGCCACCATAGTCATCAATCCTACATAGGCAGGAAGTGATGGAGATGAGGATTTTGGAGATTCTCCATCTCAGATATCATCTCCCATAGTGGCCATGATGGTCACCAAGAAGGTTCCCACTATGCCAGATGCTATGCTTTTGCCAATGGCACAAAAAGGATATCAATTCGCAGACATAGAGGTAATTGCCATGAGAGAAATCATGGTAGGACAGCCTGTCAAGGTACTTTTTGACACTTTATCTACTCACAATGTTATTAGTTCTTGGCTACTCAAGAGGTTACACTTAGAGACTGTGCAATCAGAGTATACCTACATAGTAGAGTTAGGCAATGGGAAGGGAACTCAGACATGGGACCAACGAGTGGTAAGTTTGCCCATTTAGATCCAGTCCTATGAGGACAGATTGGATTTTGAGATAGCTTGATTGATACATTTTGATGTAGTCCTAAGTAAAAAGTGGCATGCTAGGAAACAACCAGTCATAGACTTTGCTTTGCATGTGTATCACTTTGCGCATGAGGGGATGTGAGTACTAATCTGTGGAGAGCCAGATCTCTAAGAGACACAATTGGTAACCGCTACCAAGTTGCTCAAGATTCATTGTAAGTATGTTTATTTTCTTTATTTTATGTATTCATCGTGTGTAGTGATGGATTCATGAAGTCATGGAAACTCTAGTTGGAATGCTGAAGTACTTTCAGATAAAGTAAAAGCAAAATTCCAAGAGTTTCTTTTAAAGGAATTACCTTCGGCTTTACCTTCTTGCAAAAATATTGAGCATAGAATCAAATTGGTACAAGGAGAGAGTCTGATCACTCGACCATCATTTTGTAGGAGGAGAATGAATTCCACAAGGTCGTGGATGAGTACTTGTAGAAAGGGCTGATCAAACCCATCTATTCGCCCTTTGCAACACCAATTCTTCTTGTGAAGAAGAAAGAAGGATCTTATAGGATGTGCATCAACTATAGAGCACTCAATAAGATTACAATCAAGCATAGATATCACATGCCCAAGATAGATGATCTTTTAGATGCTCTAGGTGGAGCCGTTGTTTATAGTAAAATAGATTTTGAAAAGTGGCTATCATCATATTAGGGTAAAAGATCAAGATGTATATAGAACACATAGACAATCATTCGCAAAGAAGGGATACATTTATGGAGGCCTATTGGAGCTAGTTCGTATAGATGTATGGGGATCAAGCAAGGAGCCTTCAATCTCTAGTCCACATGTTATTTCTCATTCATTAATGATTGTGGCAGCTGGACAATATTATAATTTATGAAGCATAAAGACAAATTATTCTCATGTTTCAAGAAATACCTCGAACTTGTAGAAAATTAAACAGGTAAGACTTTGAAGAGACTAAAATGAGTTGGAGGGGGAGAATATTTTTCCCATGACTTTGAACTATCTCCAAGATAGAGGAATTAAAAGAGAAATCACTACCAGGTATACTCCTGAGCAAAATGGAGTGGTAGAGAGAAGAAATAGAACCATAGTGGAGGCAGCAAGGTTAATGCTAAATGAGAAGAAATTACCCAACTACTTATGGGTAGAGGTTGTGTCCACAAACACACATCTAACAAATAGAATCCCATCAAAAGAATTGGATGGGATGACACCATATGAAGCATGAGATGGAAGAAGATGTAGCCTTCATCATTGCAAGATCTTTGGGTGCATAGCATATGCACACATTATTGGAGTTAGACGTCTACGGAAGCACATGAACAACACAAGGAAGAAGAAGAAGCTTGGAGCACAACACAATATACTGAATGTATTAACATTCTAATGTACAAAGATAAGTAACCCATTAGGGCTATAGGCGTATATACAAGCCGGGAAAAAAAACCTCTTAAAGAGGGAAAAAAGTGCCCTGGTGGTCCTAGTGTGTTCACACACACCACTACCTAAATATATCAACAAATCCCCCGTGGGAGTGATGCAGTGAACAAGGAGCTGTCAATCATGTATAAGGAAGTGCTAAGGTATGTGGAATCAATCCACAAAAGGAAGCAATCCCAAAGCTTTGCAGAAAGCTTCACTCTCCCTAGGCAGAGCCTTTGTGAAAAGGTCTGCAATGTTCTCCTATGTTGGAACATATGCCAAGGTGATCTCTCCAGCAGAGAACCTCTCCCTGACATAAGGATAATGCACTCAATGTGCTTAGTGCGAGCATGGAACACAAGTTTCCTCCCAACTGCCAATGCACTATGATTGTGAATGAAGATGGTGGTGGCAGAAGATTGACCAACACCCAAATTATCCATAAGGTGTCTAAGCCACACACACTCAACAATTGCTACGAAATTTTCCCTATACTCAACCTCACAATTGGAAGTGGCCACAGTAGGCTACTTCTTGCTTAGCCAAGATATGCATGAGCTACCAAGCATGAAGCAAAAACCACTAGTGGACACATGAGTGTCATAGAAACTACCCCAATGAGAGTCAGAAAAAGCATGCAAATCTGGCAGTAGTGATCCCCCCTTAGGATAAAACAACCCAAGTAGTCGGGTACCACTCAAGTAGTAAAAGATGTGCTTAACTGCTTGCAAATGCTTGACACCTGGGCAGTGCATAAATTTGCTCATTTGAGAGATAGAAAACTGAATATCTGGCCAAGCAATGCATAAGTAAATCAAGCATCCAATAGCCTACTGATAGAGAACAACATCAAATGCATCTCCAACATCATGAAGAATCAATCATAAACCTGTCTCCATAGGAGTGATAATAGGTTTACAATCTTATGGTTGAGTATCATTAAAAGACGTCTCAAAAATATTTTGTAGCATCCTAAAATTAAACTTGCACCATGCGATTATGGACCGTTTCGCATTATAGAAAAAATTAATGATAACTCATTTAGATTACGTATACCATCTCATTGGAATATACATAACTCTTTTCATATTAGTTTACTTAAACCATTTAAAGGCACTTTACCACTCACTCCACTTCTTGATGACCCTCCTTTGATTGAAGAACAACCTGAAATCTTGGTTCCTGAGAAAATAAATGATCATGATGTCACTACTACACGTGTCGGTACTCAATACCATCGATATTTGGTTAAGTACAAAAATCACTCTATTGAAGAATGTCAATGGATACATAAAACACAATTAACACCTCATTATGACCACTTAATTTCTGCATATCATACACAAAAACATTAATGTAATTCCTCCATGAACATTTCCATGCATGTTTTTCTGAACATGGAACATGCTTATTTTCATTCAGTGATGGAACATGTGATTGGCCATCCATGTTTATTTTACTTTATCAACTGAGGTAAGTTGCTTTTTCAACTGAGGGGCATGTTATACATTATGGAATATGTTGAACAATGCATTGATGGAGTGTTAATTTATTAATGTATTAATGTGTTTTGGTGTTTTGATATAGCAACTGAAGGTTTGTGAGGGCATGAAAGCATGAAGGGCAGACATCAATAATCCAACTTCAGGGCGGACATCAATAAATCCAATTTATAATTTAGTTTGTAAATAAATCTGCGTAGAAGGTTCTATTGATAGAAATAATTAGAAAAATAGTAGTTAGAATAAGGGTCATTGTAGACCGTAGTTTTTGATATTAAGAGAAAGGCTTTCTACGAAAGTCACCAACTTTTAGTTTCACACATGCTTTTCGAAGCCGCTCTCATGTAACCACTCTTTTCGACGTAATCAATAATTCCTATAAATACATGCACTCTATGGATTGTCCAAACAGAGTGCATGGGGGGAGATTGCACCCAATACTATGTTCGGTCTCGTCTCTTGGCATCTCTATTTTTCTGTGTGTTTTTTGCATTTGCAACCTCTGTGTGTGTGTGAGCAAGATCCTAATAATAGATTGTTTACTCATATGATATGAGGCTAGAACTTAAGTTCGAGCTTGTGAGTTTTGATATTGCGTCATCAGGCTCAAACCTTTCAGGATCGAGCCTATAAATCATATCAAGTTTGAGTCTATTGTGTCACATGATATAAGGCTCAAACACAATATCAGCTTCTAAATTTTGAGTCTATTTTAAATATCAGGCTCAAATTTCAATTCAAGCATTTGAATCATATCAACTGTTAGTCTATTGGGACATATGATATGAGGCTGGAACTTAAGTTCGAGCCTCTCACCTTTTCTACGCATGTCAAGTGTGGGATTGTTGTGTCACATGATATGAGGCTCGAACTTAAGTTCGAGCTTATAAGTTTTGAGTGTATTATGTTCCTTAAGGTCGAGCCTCTGAATCATATCAACTGTCAGTCTACTGAGACACATGATATAAGGCTCGAACTTAAGTTCTAACCTCTCACCTTTTCCACCCATGTCAAGTTTGGGATTGTTGTGTCACATGATATGAGGCTCGAACTTAAGTTCGAGCCTCTCAAGTTCGAGCTTGTCAGGTTCGAGCCTTAGAACATAAAGTTTGGGATTATACATGATATGGGGCTCGAACTTAAGTTTGATCCTCTCAGGATCGAACCTCTAAATGAGATCAAGTTTGAGTCTGTTGTGTCACATTATATAAGGCTCGAACTTAAGTTCGAGCCTCTCAATTTTGAGTCTGTTGTTTTACATAATATCAGGCTTCGGGCCTTTGAATCATATCAACTGTCAATGTATGAGTCACATAATATGAGTCATATCAAATTTGGGATTACTGGGTCACATGATATGAGAGTTCGAGCCTCTCAGGTTTGAGCTTGAGAATCATATCAAGTTTGATTGTTGGCTCACATGATAAGAGAGTTCGAGCCTCTGAATATTTGTCATCAGGTTCAAATTTAAGTTTAATCTTCTGAATCATATCAAGTATTAGTTTGTTGAGTCACATGATGTGACACTCGAACTTAAGTTCAAGTCTCTTATCTTTTCCAGCAAAAAGAATAGTATTTTTAACTGAAATTTACTTTGAAATTTGAACAGAAGATGCTCGAACTTAAGAGGTTTGAACTTCATAAATTTGATAATAATCTATAACCTAAAGTTTAATTATTAGAGATAATAGTATTATAATAAATTTGACGAATACGAATGAGAAAGTTTATGATAATAAATTTGATGACTATGAATGAGAAAGTTGATGTTGTTATGTTGATATTGTTTGTTATTATGTTGATGTGATCTAAAAGAAAATTTTTGTTTGACTTTCAGGAGCAATGGAAAACACAAATGAATTTCAAACCAATGTTATTGATATTGTATTTTTGCTGAAAAATTTATCAAAAGCAAGTGGGATGAAGGTTTCCTCAAATAGGATTAAGGTTTAGAAATCTTTTGATTTGACACATAAAGAAGACATGAAATGGTTTGCTGATACTTATGATCAAGAAGGAAACTTCAAACAGATGTACATTTATTTATGGCAGATGTAGGATCTACATATGGTGATATGAGTAATATTTTTCATGTTAAAGAAGATGTAAATGCACAAGGCACATTGTGTTTTATGTGTAACGTGCTTCCAGATGGTGAGGATATTAATGCGAATAAGTTTTTCTTATCATGGGAGATTTTTTGTTTGGATGATATGAAAGATAGTATCTCAAAGTCTGATCGATCATTAGGCTCAATCAGATCAATCGAATCAATAGAAGAATTAGTGAAAGTTATAAAAGAGGCCAAAAAATTAACACAAAAGTCAAAATCTTTGAAGAGAAGCTCAGATGTATTTGGGAGATCTAAGAAACGAAAGCTGAAAGGTTCTTCAAACAAAGATTTAGGATCATCATCTAAGTCTGTACAAGACAATGAAGATGTATCAATCTGACATTTAGATAATAGGAGTGAAGAAACAGAAGATACAGTAGTGAAGCCACAAGAAAATAAAATGATGGATTTACTACTTCAAAAACAAGAATACCATGCTTTCGATTCTAATGCAGTATTTAATATTGATGTAAAAAGATGTTTTCCAGCACCATCCAATTATTTATATAAAAAATTAAACAGAGATTGGGTGCGTACATTAATGAATGATTTTGTTTTGGCTCCGAAAGAGAATGAAGTTCTTGCATTTGTTATGCCTTTTGATCCAAGTGTCAGAATACCTCTACAAACTTTACCTCATGATGATATTGATAAAGTTGAGTATTGGATAATATCTGGACAACATTCAATTAGTGCAGAAAAAACTTTGCAAAGTGTTAATTCTCCAATGGTGACATTACACTTACACTCCAATGGTGATATAGAAAAGCAAAAATTATAGTAAATTATCCTCAAAAAGTTTCAAGGGAGATATCTAAAGAGGCTAATTTGATGGTGGCAAAGTCATTACAGAAGGAACCATTTGTGGATCAACTTTTATAAGCTAGATCGCAATGGAAAGCAAACAGATGTCCATCCAAGCCTCCTCCACGTGTTACTCAGAGTAAAAGAGAATTTATATAATGGCAGGTATGTTTATATTCTTGGTATTTTCACTTTTTTTTTGAACTTATATTCATTTATATATTTAGATTGTTACTATATATTTTTATTTTTTAAAACTTATATCTATTTAAACTATATATATTGTTTTTTTGCAGATTTTTGTAGAGACTACAAAGCAAACTTTACAAAAAGGATTTATAAAGAATGATTTGCATCTTGTTTTATGTAATGATGAGGAATGGAAGAATTGGATATCAATAATGCATTTGTATAGTTAGGGAGCACTACTTAATACAAAGGGTGAAGTGCCAAATAGCAAAAGAGATTCAACAAAAGATGTTATATCAACGTCTACAAAGATGGTAGCAATGAAAGGTGGTCAATTAAAGCAAGCACTAGGGATGGTTATATTAGGTCCGACATTATTAAGATGTATTGCAGGTTTAGACAATAAAGAAATTTTAGAAATTCAAAAGGCAATTTTGGAAAATAAAATTTTGTTAAAAAAGGCAAAATCATTGAAGCACATGGTTGACATGGAAGAAATGGCATGGAGATTAAAGACAGATCGTGTGTTGATGAATGCTATAATTGCATTTTTTATTGATTTAACAACATAGATTTTGACTTGGGAAAAGCTCTATGAGAAATATAATATCACAGACATACAATATGAGAAAATTAAAATTTATAGTGAGACATTTTTGAAAGACTCATTAAACAGGGCAAAGAAGTCTCCTGCTTTACCAAAGGTTGCCATAACTTTGTTGAGTCATTTGTATAGAGTTACAATGGGAATAACGACCACAACAAATGTTATTCCATGGTCAATCTATGGATTTGGTTTCGATTTAAAAAAGGTGAAAAGTTTTTGTTTAGATCAAGTTCTTCCATTCATCATTACTTTCTTTAGGTCTGATTTAGAACTATATAGTTTACATAGTTGGGAATGCATTTCAACAACATTCTTCTCCAGATTGGTTTTTGCACTCAACGGGATGAACTTTGAGACAGAATATATTCTAGTATCTTTTATTGATTTCCTCTATGTTCATATGCTTGTGGAAGGAGTTCAACATATCGCTACAAACATGACTTTTAAAATTGGAGCCATTCAGAGTAGTAATCCTTCAACTAAAGGAGAGCTAGATTTTGCAATAGTGCTTATGTACATTAGGAAAGAGGATAATTATCAGATGATTGATAGAATAGATCAAGCAAATCCAAATATTTTTGCTCAACAGTTTTGCTCATGAAGACAACTATGTTATAGAGTTGTATTGTTGAGGAGTTGCTCTTCAAAGAAGTTTATCTAAAAAACGCAGATGTTTTGGTATATGTTTAGAGGTTGAAGAAAACCAATTAGAATCAATTTGCTCTTCAGTTTTCGAGAATGACCCTTCTTTGCATCAGTGGTGTGATATCAATAATCAAGATATAGATACCAAGAATCAAGCTACAACCAATAAAAATATGTTCGAGAATGTTGATGCTGAGATTGATGTACAATCGTGTGGAGAAGAATCAGAAAGTAATCAGGATGATACAGAAACCAATGAAGATATTGTTACAATGGATGAAGATATTGCAGGTACTTCAAATGTATGAGAAGGAAAAGCAGCTTGAGAAAATATTAATTCCATGTAATGTAATAAATGGCATAATTTTCAAAGTATGATTTTTTTATATGATTGCGATGATTGTATTTCTTGAACAATATAATTTTATTTTGAATATATTAGCTCTTGTTGAATAAAGTGATGTGAATAGATTATATTTAAATCTTTTTATTATAATATCATATGTTTGTGAGTTAAAATGAGACATCTCTTGTCTATTCGAGTAATCTAAAAACTATTGTTTTTAAATCAATGATGCGTAAATTCATCTTTGAGAAATTCTAAACCGTATTGTTTTTAAAATTATGATGCATTTGATTAAATCCAATTTTGAAATGTACGGTTAAGATGTAAAGATTGAACTATGAGGTTTTTAAAATCAAAAACCTATTATTTGAAGTAGATGCACAGAGAAATTAGTTATAAGTGTTGAGAAAGAGAAATTAAAAGATAGATTTATCATAAAGAGAAATTAATTGAGAAAATAAGTATTGATATGTCTACACATTGTATTGATTATTCACATATACGTTTTGGATTTGTTTTTATTATAGATGTTAACAAAAATAAACATTTCATAAGTGATGATGGTATTGGAAAGTGTATTGGGCATTTTGAGGATGAAACGAGTACTCTACATGAGCAAATCTCTTTTCAAACATCAGATAAGCTATCTAATGTTATGGAGAAACAACCTGCTAGGCCTTTTTGGATTTTACCAGATATATTGTGTAATATTTTAATTATTTTATTCATATTTTAACTCATTTATTGATTATATATCAATAAGTAATCTTAAAGCATTGTTTTTAGTTATTGTGTATTTATTATCCTCATTGTTTGATATATGCAGATAATATCTATCTTCCACTTCATATAAGGAAAAATTTTCTCCTTCTCGATCTAAATGACCTTTTGTTCAACCAAGATATAAGATGGAACAGATCAGAGAAAGATTATGTCAAAAATTATTCAAATATTGATGACAAAAGAATATTTATAAGTCGGAGATGCTTTGAATTTTTAGATTCTATTTTTCAACACTTTTATGTTGGTGTTTGGTCATCCACATTTAAAAATAATGTTTTGAGAAATGTGAGATTCATTGAGAAACATACAAAAGAAACATACTCTTTTTTTATGGTGTGGAGTCAAGAAGATTATTATATGGATCACCTTGAAGAAATATATAAACCATATCAACTTATCATTGATGATAGTTTCTTCAAAGGTTCTATCCCAATAGAAAATTGCATCTACATTACCCCTTATCAAGCAAGACATGATCATTCAGTATCGAGTGGTCTTCTATCCTATGTTTTGAGCTTGATCCGAATAGATGATATTTTGCTCAATCGAATTAGACAACCACCTATCATCAAAGAACATGTTATATTTCCTATGTTTCGACTTGCAATGGAGAATTTGTCGTCTCTCTTAGACCATGATATCTTGACTGAATCAAATGATCATTCAAATAACTTGAGAGTATCTTCTTCTGATGACTCTGAAGTACATAATAATAGTGATAAAAAGCTAGATGTTCCATTGAATTGCAACAAAATCGAAAAGGAAGACACAACAATAGCATCAACAAAGCTAGATGTTCCATTAAATTGCAAGGAAATTGAAAAGGGAGATCTAGCAACAATAGCATCAACATTTGGTGTTCCATTTTTAAATAAAGAGTAGCTAAAATTCTTACAAATGTGCTACAAAAATAAAAGCATGAGAGAAAATCATGCAATAGTGTATGCTACAAGGTTGGGCTATCGACAAAGTCATTTCATAAGTGGAGTTGTAGCAAAAGCATACATAAAAAGGTTACAAAAGGCATACTTTAATTTAATAGATAAAGAAATTCTTCATACAATATTTATGTTTTTTATATATCTACAATAAAAAATTTATAAATTTTTTCTTTTGCAAGATAAAGAAAAACATTGACGGCAAGGTGGATTATTAAATTTATCTCAAGATCTTTTGATTGCTTTGAAGATAACCCATTTTTTTTTAATGTTAGTTTCCTTGTTTCATAAAAAGTAGATAAGTAAAAAACATGTAGATAGCTCCTAATGAAGAGGAAGGTTGGTTTGTGAATTTTGCTTGTTATTGGATTAAACTTCCTTGTCACTATTTCATTGTTCATATTTTCGTTATATATTTTTTATATTACACTTCATTATTATTGGAATATAATATCATGCATTTAGCTCATGTAATATATTTTAAATGCATGATATACATACACACACAACATATACATACATACATACATATATATATATATATATATATATATATATATATATATATATATATATATATATATATATATATATATATATATATATATATATATATATATATATATATATGTATGTATGTATATATATGTGCATATATATATATATATATATATATATATATATATATATGTGTGTGTGTGGGTGTGTGTGTGTATATGTGCATATATATATATATATATATATATATATATATATATATATATATATATATATATATATATATATATATATATATATATATATATATATATATATATATATATATATATATATATGCACATATATACACACACACACAGACACACGCACATGTTGGAGCAAGTCTATGACAAGCCTAAGTATTGGCTTGAGTCTCACAAAGTCATTAAAGAAGCTTCAAAATGAAGACTATGTAAAGTTCACTTGTGAACTACCTCTTGTAACTTTTGAAGAGTTTACTTAATGTAAAAGTAAGAGAATCTTAAGTGGTTGAGTCCACATGATCAAGAATGGAAAGAGGAGCCACGAATTCGTGATTTGTGGTAGGTAGAGAATCAAATCAATCATTGATTGATTGGAGAGTGATTGAGGGAAGTTAGCCTCCCAAACTCAACTATAAATAGATGGCAGTTTTAGTCGTGGTTAGAGAGACCTATGTGAAGACCTCCAAGAGCTGAGCTTTATGCCATATCAAGGTGTGATTACAAGGCACACATATGTATCAGTAAGTCATTGTATTGTACAAGCAATATACTTTCATTTTCATGATTATGTGTGTTCATCTTTCCATGTTCTTGTGAAGTGTACTACTCACTGCCATTACTCTCAGTTTTCTCAGTCAGCTTGCAGAGATGTTTTCTCTGAGCTTGGTGCATCATTTTCAATGATTTAACTTAGTAAAGTTAGCTCTATAAGTCTACTATATGCTCACAAATTTTCATGTCATTTGGATGTTGCAATCTTCAGTTATGTTCAGGTGAAGTCAACAGGGTCTGTGCATCTTCACTTCTCTGTCAGGTACCCGACTTTTTCACGCATCTTGTCAGAGACATTTCTCAGTGGTTACTTATCCAAATTCAGTGATTTCAAGCTTGTTGGATTCAGCTTACTGTCTAGTATAAGAATACAAAGTTTCATGATCATTGGAGTCTTACATCTTGAGTTATGGTAATTTTTCTACTCACTGGTCTATTTCTGTAGCAGCCCGTGAAAATCGGGATGATGTCATCACTTGTTAAAAGTCATTCTCAGTGTGTGGTTTGTTATTTTTGATGAGATTACTCTCTAAAGTTAGCTCTTTAAGCTACCTAGCCTTCCCCAAGAGGAATTAATCTAATTGCTGCTGTGCTCAGAGAATTATGTAAAACACTGGACAGGTGTATTAACCAAGAATAGCAAGTTTTCACCTCTCAGCTAACTCCAACTTATCTGTTTTGATCTATCTTTTTGAGAGTGATCTTCCAAGGTACATAGGGTGTCTAATACATCCATTGGCAAGCTAAAAGGGCCCACCATCTACTCCTGGAGTTCATTTGGCTAGTGTAGAGCAAATATTTTGCAACACCTCTTCATCTTCAACACATACCTATCCATCTCTTCACAGTGGTATCAGAGCAAGGTTGGACAACATGGCAGATGGATTTCCTTCATCAATTGACAAATTGGACAGAGGTAACTACTCAGCTTGGTCATTAAGAATGGAAGCTTATCTCCAAGGTAGAAGTTTATATGGTTATGTGGCTGGAGATGAAGTTATGCCAAGTTTCAGGAACAAAAGTCAACCAACACAAGAAGAGCAAGAAAGATTGAACACATGGTGCTCCAAGGATGCACTTGCAAGGTCTTATCTCCTCAACTCTATCTCAGATTTTTTGTTGCCTCACATTAGAAGTTGTAAGACATCTCAGGAAGTGTGGGATGCTATGGCTGGATTTCACAACTCTCAAGAAGGCTCCCAAACAAAATGTGACTGATTTTGTCACAAAGCTCAAGGACATAGCAGATCAGTTGGGAAGCATTGGAGAGGTAATAGATGAAGAGCAAATTGTAAGGCAGGTCATCAATGGCTTGAAGGCAGATGACAAGTGGGAAGCATTCACCACAGCTATGGATTTGTACATGGACATGCATGTACCTGATTTCAACACACTCATTGGACAATTACTTACTCAAGAGGCAAAGCTTATCAAAAATGGAGAAAGCTCTAAAGGTAATCAATCTTCAGCTTTATACACGGATAAAAGCAAGTCTAAAGATAACAAAGGAAAGGCAAAGAAAGTGGATGATGAAGCAGGTACATATCAAGCTAACTATGCAGGTAGAGGAAGACATGGCAGAGGTAGAGGAAGAGGAGGTAGACAAGGCAGGGGGAGATCCCAAGACTCCAACTCATGTTCTATTTGTGGATTAACTAATCATACAACTGAAAATCGCTTTAGGAATTCCAGGAATCAAAGAGGCAGAGGATACAATAGAGGAAGTTATAGCTACTCAAGAGGAAGGTTCAACAACTACCATGGCAACTACAACAACTACAATCATTCAAACTATCAAGGAGGCTACAAAGGAAGGAGAGACTACAATAACTACACAGAAGACTCAAACAAAGAGGATTCATTATTGATCATGAACATGGCTATGCCACAAGGTAAATCTGATGAGCATATTTTCTACATAGATTCAGGTTGTTCAAATCATGTGGCAGGAAATGTGGCACTCCTATCAGATTTAGAAGATCCAAGGAATAACCATGAGGTACAAACAGGAAATGATACAAAACATCCTGTGGAGAAAATAGGCAATGTCAAAGCACCTGATGGAAACATCAACCTACTCAGTAAGGTACTCTATGTCCCTACCATTACAAAGAATTTGATAAGTGTTGGGCAGATAGTAGAGAAAGGGTTGCAAGTCAGGTTCACAAAGGTAGGAGCATTTGTTGAAGATCCAAGTCAAGGATTCAGAAGAATTGCAAAAGGTGAAAAGACAGGTAGATTGTTCACATTTGAATTACAGGACACTAGAAACATTGCTCTCTTTAATTATGGCAGTCAGACACTCACAGAATTGGAAGTATGGCACAAAAGGTTAGCACATATTGGTGAAAGGTCATTAAAGCAAATTTGCAGGGACCAAAGTGTACTTGGACTCCCTAACTTGTCAAAACAACATATGATTTATAAGTGTAGTGCATGTCAGTTTGGAAAGTCTCACAGGTTACCATTCATGAAGAAAGGTTATATGCATGGAGATCTCTTGGAGTTGGTTCATACAGATGTATGGGGACCAAGCAAGGAAGCTTCAATATCAGGATCAAGGTATTATGTTTCCTTTATTGATGATTGCAGCAGATGGACTATCCTATTCTTTATGAAACACAAAGATGAAGCTTTTTCATGTTTCAAAAGATATTTGGCTCTTGTGGAGAATCAAACAGGTAAATCACTAAAAAGGCTCAGGTCAGATGGAGGGGGAGAATACTTCTCCCATGAGTTTGATTCTTTTCTTCAAGAAAGAGGAATCAAAAGAGAGGTAACTACAAGGTACACTCCTGAGCAAAATGGAGTGGCAGAAAGGAGGAATAGGACAATTGTTGAAGCTGCAAGGTCTATGTTAAATGAAAAGCATTTACCTAATTACTTATGGGCTGAGGCTGTATCTACAGCCACTTACTTGATTAACAGGTTGCCTTCAAAATCCCTTGATGGGATGACTCCATATGAGGCTTGGAATGGAAGAAGACCAAGTTTAGATCATTGTAAAATTTTTGGATGTATTGCTTTTGCTCATGTTCCTTCACAGGTTAGAGGCAAGATGGATCCAAAAGCAAAAAGGTGTGTATTTATTGGATATGACAACAATCAAAAGGGCTACAGGTTATACAACCCTACCAACAAAGGATTCTTGGTAAGCAGAGATGTAGTTTTTGATGAGAACAATTCATGGTATGAAGATTCATGCAGGAAGGTCAATTTACCATATGATCTTGAAGAAGATTTTCCAAAGCTTGGTAGAGAACATTCAAAGATTGAAGAACAAGACACCTCAGAGGATGATGAAGAATGTCAGATGGAAAAGATCAAAGCATGGAAGTCTAAAGGTAAAGCAAAATTGCAGGAACTTGGACATGAGGCAGAATCATCACATCATGGCCTAAGAAGATCTATGAGGGAAAAGAAAAAACCAGAAAGGTATGGGTTTGACACCTCATTAGTAACTAAACATTCTATCTACATAGCACAGGACATAAACCAAGAGGAGCCATCATCATTTGAAGAGGCCAAAGCAAAAACAGAATGGAAGCATGCAATGAAGGAAGAGATTGAAGCACTCGAGGAAAACAACACTTGGGATTTGGTGCCCAAGACTTCATCCATGAAGGTAATAGGCTCAAGATGGGTCTATAAACTCAAGAAGAATTCTGATGGTTCCATTAACAGGTATAAGGCAAGGCTTGTAGCAAAAGGCTTTGCACAAACTCAGGGAATTGATTATGAGGAGACCTTCTCTCCTGTGGCAAAGATGCCTACTATTAGGGTTTTGCTTAGTATTGCCTCTTCCAAGAATTGGAAGATACTTCAACTAGATGTAAAGAATGCATTCTTGAATGGTTGGATAACAGAAGAGGTATATATGGCACAACCACCTGGTTTTGAGAGTCAAGTTTATCCTGATTATGTGTGTAAACTTAACAAAGCATTGTATGGTCTCAAGCAAGCTCCAAGAGCTTGGAATTTCAGGCTTGTTTCATTCTTGCAGGACAAAGGGTTTCAACCAAGCAAAGCAGATCCTTCACTCTTTATTAAAAAGAGTAATTCCGAGGTCATCTACCTATGTGTATATGTAGATGATATTATATTGACAGGAAATGATGCAGATGGTATGAAGAAGATCAAAGATCAGATGAGAGAAGAGTTCAAGATAAGTGATTTGGGTTCACTTACCTACTTCCTAGGTTTGGAAGTTGTCTACAAAGATCATGGTTTGTTTCTCACTCAAAGGAAGTACATTAAGGACATGTTGGCAAAATTCAAGATGCAAGATTGTAAGATTGCAGGTACTCCAATGGAGGTTAATCACAAATTGAGCTCACATGAAGGTGAACTCATAGAGGACATCACATCATATCAAAGTCTAGTGGGTAGTCTCAACTATGCCACATTGACAAGAGTAGATATATGTTACAGTGTGAGTGTGCTAAGCCAATTTATGCACACACCAAGGAAACCACATATGGATGCTGCCAAAAGGATACTCAAATATCTCAAAGGAACCATAAATGAAGGACTTTACTATCCTTATGTATCTGATTTAGGTTTGAAGCTATTTTCTGATGCAGATTGGGCTGGCTCCAAGGAAGATAGAAGGAGCACTTCAGGTTATCTTACCTTTGCAGGTTCAAAGCTTATTTCATGGTCATCCAAGAAGCAACCCACAGTTGCTCTCTCTTCTACTGAAGCTGAATATAGAGGTCTTGCCATAGCTACACAGGAAGCTATGTGGATGAAGACATTGTTCAAAGATCTTGGATTGGAGTTTGGAACTCCAACTATTTTTGGTGACAATATGAGTTCTATTCACTTGGCTGCGAATCCTATTTTTCATGCAAGGAATAAACATATTGAAGTTCATTATCACTATGTACGAGAAAAGGTTCTAAGCAAAGA
>CM035441.1:77981608-77996608 GCA_020310875.1 Ceratopteris richardii | reverse complement strand
CATTGCAAAAAATTTTCGAGCTCCTCCCTCCTTTCAATGAACTCCTTGACAACATGCTTCTCCTATCATTTTTAGAGCCTACCCAATTTGCATCCAAAAAGAGTTTAACATCTATATCAAATGTATATGGATAGTAAAACCCGTCATTGATTGTGCATTTTAAGTACTTCAGAATTTTCTTGGATGCTTCCATGTGAGGCCTCTTTGGAGTGTGCATGAACTGACTGAGCATACTTACTCCATAGCATATATCTACTCTAGTTGGAGTAGCATAGTTCAAGCTTCCAACTAGACTTTGATAGCTAATTACATCCTCAATGAGTTCTCCTTCATGACCACGTACTTTTAGATTTACCTCCATGGGTGTACCTTCAAACTTTGTATTTTCCATCTTGAACTTAGAGAGCATGTCTCCAATGTACTTTCTTTGAGCGAGGATCATACCTTTCTCTGTATATACCACTTCCAAACCTAGGAAGTAAGTGAGCAACCTCTTGAACTCCTCCTGCATTTAAGCTTTCATCCTCCTAATTATGTCCGTCATCATTTCCTATAATGATTATATCGTCAACATATACACATAGGTATATGACCTCTGAATGATTCCTCTTAATGAAGAGGGAAGGATTTGCCTTGCCTACAATAAAACCTTTTTCCTACAAGTAAGTGACAAGTCTATGATTCCTAGCTCTAGGAGCTTGCTTCAAGCCATACAAGGCTTTCCTCAGCCTACACACATGTTTAGCATATGTTTGATCTTCAAAACTAGGAGGTTGAGCCGTATATACCTCCTCTAAAATCCAATGATTTAGAAAGGCATTTTTAACATCCATATGATATATCTTCTAATTTTTGGAAGAGGCAACACTCATAAGTACTCCAATGGTAGGCATTTTTGCAACAAGTGAAAAAGTTTCTTCATAATCAATACCTTGGGTTTGTGCAAATCCTTTAGCTACAAGCCTTGCTTTATACCTATTACTTGAGCCATCAAAGTTCTTCTTTACCTTGTATATCCATCTTGAGCCAATGACCTTCATACATCGTTTCTTGGGTACCAATTCCCAAGTCTGATTTTCTTGTAGAGCTTCTATTTCTTCTTCCATGGCACTCCTCCATTCTGGCTTCTTCATATGTGGATGGTTCTTTAGAGTTTGGGTCCTGTGCTTTATATATTGAATGTTTCTGACCAAAGAAGTATCTATGCATACAATTTTGGCTTCCTTTTCTCTCTAGTAGACCTTCTTATGTTTTGTTGAGAGGATTCTACCACATCTCTCAAGTCTTGCACTTTTTCTTTGCCTTTGGAGCTCCAAGAATTGATTTCCCTTCTTGGAGTATTCTAGTTATGATATGATTTATAGGCTTGATCTTGAAAGGTTCGAGCCTGATGATGCAATATCAAAATTCATAGGCTCGAATTTAAGTTTGAGCCTCATATCATATGAGTAAAAGATTCCAAACTTGATATGATTATAAGTCAAAATTTAGAGGCTCGAACGTAAGTTGGAGCCTTATATCATACGAGTAAACAATCCCAAACTTGATATGATTATAAGGGTTGAACCTGAGAGGCTCAAACTTGAGAGGCTCGACCTTAAGTTCGAGCCTCATATCATGTGAACCAACAATGCTAAACTTCATATGGTTGGAAAAGCTGAGAGGCTCAAACTTCATATCATGTGACTCAATAACTGATAGTTGATATCGATTCAAAGGCTCGAATTTAAGTTTGATCCTGATATTATATGACACAACAGACTCAAAATTGAGTGGCTCGAACTTAAGTTTGAGCACTATATCATGTGGCACAACAGACTCAAACTTGATGTCATTTAGAGGTTCGATCATGAGAGGTTCGAACTTAAGTTCGAGCTTCATATCATGTATAATCCCAAACTTTATAATTCTAAGGCTGGAACTTAACAAACTCGACCTTGAGAGGCTCAAACTTAAGTTCGAGCCTCATATTATGTGACCCAACAATCACAAACTTGATATGGGTGGAAAAGGTGAGAGGCTCGAACTTAAGTTTGAGCCTCATACCATGTGTCTCAATAGACTGACAATTGATATGATTCTAAGGCTCGAATTGAAGTTCGAGCCTGATATTAAGGGATGCAATAGACTCAAAACTTAGAAGCTCGAACTTTAGTTTGAGCCTCATATCATGTGACACAACAGTCTCAAATTTGATATGATTTATAGGCTTGATCCTGAAAGGTTCGTTCTTGATGATGCAATATCAAAATTTAGAGGCTCGAACTTAAGTTTGTGCCTCATACCATATGAGTAAACAATCCCAAAATTGATATGATAATAAGGAAAATTCAGATGCTCGAACTTAAGTTCGAACCTCATATCATATGAGTAAACAATCCCAAACTTGACCCAAACTTGATATGATTATAAGGGTTGAACTTGACAAGCTCGAACCTGAGAGGCTGGAACTTAAGTTTGAGCCTCATATCATACGACCCAACAATCCTAAACTTGACATGGCTGGAAAAAGTGAGAGGCTCAAACTTAAGTTCGAGCCTCACATCATGAGACTCAATAAATGACAGTTGATATCGATTCAAAAGCTTGAATTTAAATTCGAGCCTGATATTATGTGACACATTAGACTCAAAATTCAGAGGCTCGAACTTAAGTTAGAGCCTTATGTCATGTTACACGATAGACTCAAACTTGATGTCATTTAGAGGTTCGATCCTGAGAGGTTCGAACTTAAGTTCGAGCCTCATATCATGTATAATCTCAAACTTTATGATTCTAAGGCTCGAACCTGATAAGCTCAACCTTGAGAGGCTCGAACTTAAGTTAGAGCCTCATATCATGTGACCCAACAATCCCAAACTTGATTTGGGTGGAAAAGGTGACAAACTCGAACTTAAGTTCGAGCCTCATATCATTGTGTATCAATAGACGGATAGTTGATATGATTCAAAGGTTTGAACTGAAGTTCGAGCCTGATATTAAGAGACATAATAGACTCAAAACTTAGAAGCTCAAACTTAAGTTCGAGCATCATATCATGTGATGTTGGAGCAAGTCTATGACAAGCCTAAGTATTGGCTTGAGTCCCACAAAGTCATAGAAAAAGCCTTAAAATGAAGACTATGTAAAGTTCACTTGTGAACTACCTCTTGTAATTTTTTGAAGAGTTTACTTAATGTAAAAGTAAGAGAATCTTAAGTGGTTGAGTCCACATGATCAAAAAGGGAAAGAGGAGCCACGAATTCGTGATTTGTGGTAGGTAGAGAATCAAATCAATCATTGATTGATTGGAGAGTGATTGAGGGAAGTTAGCCTCCCAAACTCAACTATAAATAGATGGCAGTTTTAGTCGTGGTTAGAGAGACCTATGTGAAGACCTCCAAGAGTTGAGCTTTATGCCATATCAAGGTGTGATTACAAGGCACACATATGTATCAGTAAGTCATTGTATTGTACAAGCAATATACTTTCATTTTCATGATTATGTGTGTTCATCTTTCCATGTTCTTGTGAAGTGTACTACTCACTGCCATTACTCTCAGTTTTCTCAGTCAGCTTGCAGAGATGTTTTCTCTGAGCTTGGTGCATCATTTTCAATGATTTAACTTAGTAAAGTTAGCTCTATAAGTCTACTATATGCTCACAAATTTTCATGTCATTTGGATGTTGCAATCTTCAGTTATGTTCAGGTGAAGTCAACAGGGTCTGTGCATCTTCACTTCTCTGTCAGGTACCCGACTTTTTCACGCATCTTGTCAGAGACATTTCTCAGTGGTTACTTATCCAAATTCAGTGATTTAAATCTTGTTGGATTCAGCTTACTGTCGAGTATAACCATACAAATTTTCATAATCATTGGATTCCTACATTGTGAGTTATGTGGATTTTTCTGCTCACTGGTCTCAAACTGTAGCAGCCCGTGAAAATCGGGATGATGTCATCAGTTGTTAAAACTCATTCTCAGTGTGTGGTTCATTATTTTTGATGAGATTACTCTTGAAAGTTAGCTCTTTAAGTTACCTAGACTTCCCCAAGAGGAATTAATTTAATTTCTGCTGTGATTAGAGAACTATGTAAAACACTGGACATGTGTATGAACCAAGAATAGCAAGTTTTCACCTCTGAGCTAACTCCAACTTATCTGTTTTGATCTATCTTTTTGAGAGTGATCTTCCAAGGTACATAGGGTGTCTAATACATCCATTGGCAAGATAAAAGGGCCCACCATATACTCCTGGAGTTCAATTGGCTGGTGTAGATCAAGGATTTTGCAACACCTCTTCATCTTCAAGCACATACCTATCCATCTCTTCACAGTGGTATCAGAGCAAGGTTGGACAACATGGCAGATGGATTTCCTTCATCAATTGACAAATTGGATAGAGGTAATTACTCAGCTTGGTCATTAAGAATGGAAGCTTATCTCCAAGGTAGAAGTTTATATGGTTATGTGGCTGGAGATGAAGTTATGCCAAGTTTCAGGAACAAAAGTCAACCAACACAAGAAGAGCAAGAAAGATTGAGCACATGGTGCTCCAAGGATGCACTTGCAAGGTCTTATCTCCTCAACTCTATCTCAGATTTTTTGTTGCCTCACATTAGAAGTTGTAAGACATCTCAGGAAGTGTGGGATGCACTTGAAGCTTTCTTTTCTTCAAGTACCAAAGCTAGGAAGCATCAACTATGGCTGGATTTCACAACTCTCCAGAAGGCTCCCAAACAAAATGTGACGGATTTTGTCACAAAGCTCAAGGACATAGCAGATCAGTTGGGAAGTATTGGAGAGGTAATAGATGAAGATCAAATTGTAAGGCAGGTCATCAATGGCTTGAAGGCAGATGACAAGTGGGAAGCATTCACCACAGCTATGGATTTGTACATGGACATGCATGTACCTGATTTCAACACACTCATTGGACAACTACTTACTCAAGAGGCAAAGCTTATCAAAAATGGAGAAAGCTCTAAAGGTAATCAATCTTCAGCTTTATACACTGATAAAAGCAAGTCCAAAGATAACAAAGGAAAGACAAAGAAAGTGGATGATGAAGCAGGTACATATCAAGCTAACTATGCAGGTAGAGGAAGACATGGCAGAGGTAGAGGAAGAGGAGGTAGACAAGGGAGGGGGAGATCCCAAGACTCCAACTCATGTTCTATTTGTGGACTAACTAATCATACAACTGAAAATTGCTTTAGGAATTCCAGGAATCAAAGAGGCAGAGGATACAATAGAGGAAGTTATGGCTACTCAAGAGGAAGGTTCAACAACTACCATGGCAACTACAACAACTACAATCATTCAAACTATCAAGGAGGCTACAAAGGAAGGAGAGACTACAATAACTACACAGAAGACTCAAACAAAGAGGATTCATTATTGATCATGAACATGGCTATGCCACGAGGTAAATCTGATGAGCATGTTTTCTACATAGATTCAGGTTGTTCAAATCATGTGGCAGGAAATGTGGCACTCCTATCAGATTTAGAAGATCCAAGGAATAAGCATGAGGTACAAACAGGAGATGATACAAAACATCCTGTGGAGAAAATGGGCAATGTCAAAGCACCTGATGGAAACATCAACCTACTCAGTAAGGTACTCTATGTCCCTACCATTACAAAGAATTTGATAAGTGTTGGGCAGATAGTAGAGAAAGGGTTGCAAGTCAGGTTCACAAAAGCAGGAGCATTTGTTGAAGATCCAAGTCAAGGATTCAGAAGAATTGCAAAAGGTGGAAAGACAGGTAGATTGTTCACATTTGAATTACAGGACACTAGAAACATTGCTCTCTTTAATTATGGTAGTCAGACACTCACAGAATTGGAGGTATGGCACAAAAGGTTAGCACATATTGGTGAAAGGTCATTAAAGCAAATTTGCAGGGACCAAAGTGTACTTGGACTCCTTAATTTGTCAAAACAACATATGATTTATAAGTGTAGTGCATGTCAATTTGGAAAGTCTCACAGGTTACCATTCATGAAGAAAGGTTATATGCATGGAGATCTCTTGGAGTTGGTTCATACAGATGTATGGGGACCTAGCAAGGAAGCTTCAATATCTGGATCAAGGTATTATGTTTCCTTTATTGATGATTGCAGCAGATGGACTATCCTATTCTTTATGAAACACAAAGATGAAGTTTTTTCATGTTTCAAAAGATATTTGGCTCTTGTGGAGAATCAAACACGTAAATCACTAAAAAGGCTAAGGTCAGATGGAGGGGGAGAATACTTCTCCCATGACTTTGATTCTTTTCTTCAAGAAAGAGGAATCAAAAGAGAGGTAACTACAAGGTACACTCCTGAGCAAAATGGAGTGGCAGAAAGGAGGAATAGGACAATTGTTGAAGCTGCAAGGTCTATGTTAAATGAAAAGCATTTACCTAATTACTTATGGGCTGAGGCTGTATCTACAGCCACTTACTTGATTAACAGGTTGCCTTCAAAATCCCTTGATGCGATGACTCCATATGAGGCTTGGAATGGAAGAAGACCAAGCTTAGATCATTGTAAAATTTTTGGATGTATTGCTTTTGCTCATGTTCCTTCACAGGTTAGAGGCAAGATGGATCCAAAGGCAGAAAGGTGTGTATTTATTGGATATGACAACAATCAAAAGGGCTACAGGTTATACAACCCTACCAACAAAGGATTCTTGGTAAGCAGAGATGTAGTTTTTGATGAGAACAATTCATGGTATGAAGATTCATGCAGGAAGATCAATTTACCATATGATCTTGAAGAAGATTTTCCAAAGCTTGGTAGAGAACAACCAAAGATTGAAGAACAAGACACCTCAGAGGATGATGAAGAATCTCATATGGAAAAGATCAAAGCATGGAAGTCTAAAGGTAAAGCAAAATTGCAGGAACTTGGACATGAGGCAGAATCATCACATCATGGCCTAAGAAGATCTATGAGGGAAAAGAAAAAACCAGAAAGGTATGGGTTTGACACCTCATTAGTAACTAAACACTCTATCTACATAGCACATGATATAAACCAAGAAGAGCCATCATCATTCGAAGAGGCCAAAGCAAAAACAGAATGGAAGCATGCAATGAAGGAAGAGATTGAAGCACTTGAGGAAAACAACACTTGGGATTTGGTGCCCAAGACCATCCATGAAGGTAATAGGCTCAAGATGGGTCTATAAACTCAAGAAGAATTCTGATGGTTCAATTAACAGGTATAAGGCAAGGCTTGTGGCAAAAGGCTTTGCACAAACTCAGGGAATTGATTATGAGGAGACTTTCTCTCCTGTGGCAAAGATGCCTACTATTAGGGTTTTGCTTAGTATTGCCTCTTCCAAGAATTGGAAGATACTTCAACTAGATGTAAAGAATGCATTTTTGAATGGTTGGATAACAAAAGAGGTATATATGGCACAACCACCTGGTTTTGAAAATCAAGTTTATCCTGATTATGTGTGTAAACTTAACAAAGCATTGTATGGTCTCAAGCAAGCTCCAAGAGCTTGGAATTTCACGCTTGTTTCATTCTTACAGGACAAAGGCTTTCAACCAAGCAAGGTAGATCCTTCACTCTTTATTAAAAAGAGTAATTCCGAGGTCATCTACCTATGTGTATATGTAGATCATATTATATTGACAGGAAATGATGCAGATGGTATGAAGAAGATCAAAGATCAGATGAGAGAAGAGTTCAAGATAAGTGATTTGGGTTCACTTACCTACTTCCTAGGTTTGGAAGTTGTCTACAAAGATCATGGTTTGTTTCTCACTCAAAGGAAGTACATTAAGGACATGTTGGCAAAATTCAAGATGCAAGATTGTAAGATTGCAGGTACTCCAATGGAGGTCAATCACAAATTGAGCTCACATGAAGGAGAACTCATAGAGGACATCACATCATATCAAAGTCTAGTGGGTAGTCTCAACTATGCCACATTGACAAGAGTAGATATATGTTACAGTGTGAGTGTGCTAAGCCAATTTATGCACACACCAAGGAAACCACATATGGATGCTGCCAAAAGGATTCTCAAGTATCTCAAAGGAACCATAAATGAAGGACTTTATTATCCTTATGTATCTGATTTAGGTTTGAAGCTATTTTTTGATGCAGATTGGGCTGGCTCCAAGGAAGATAGAAGGAGCACTTCAGGTTATCTTACCTTTGCAGGTTCAAAGCTTATTTCATGGTCATCCAAGAAGCAACCCACAGTTGCTCTCTCTTCTACTGAAGCTGAATATAGAGGTCTTGCCATAGCTACACAAGAAGCTATGTGGATGAAGACATTATTCAAAGATCTTGGATTGGAGTTTGGAACTCCAACTATTTTTGGTGACAATATGAGTTCTATTCATTTGGCTGCTAATCCTATTTTTCATGCAAGGACTAAACATGTTGAAGTTCATTATCACTATGTACGAGAAAAGGTTCTAAGCAAAGAGATTCAAATATCATATGTATCCACTCATCAACAATGTACAGATATTCTAACCAAAGCATTGGATGGTACAAAGCTTTGCAAATTCAAGGCTATGATTGGTTTGCAGGTAATCTTGGAAGATTGAAGACCTCAAGCATACTTGGCTTGAGGGGGAGCTGTTGGAGCAAGTCTATGACAAGCCTAAGTATTGGCTTGAGTCCCACAAAGTCATAGAAAAAGCCTTAAAATGAAGACTATGTAAAGTTCACTTGTGAACTACCTCTTGTAATTTTTTGAAGAGTTTACTTAATGTAAAAGTAAGAGAATCTTAAGTGGTTGAGTCCACATGATCAAAAAGGGAAAGAGGAGCCACGAATTTGTGATTTGTGGTAGGTAGAGAATCAAATCAATCATTGATTGATTGGAGAGTGATTGAGGGAAGTTAGCCTCCCAAACTCAACTATAAATAGATGGCAGTTTTAGTCGTGGTTAGAGAGACCTATGTGAAGACCTCCAAGAGCTGAGCTTTATGCCATATCAAGGTGTGATTACAAGGCACACATATGTATCAATAAGTCATTGTATTGTACAAGCAATATACTTTCATTTTCATGATTATTTGTGTTCATCTTTCCATGTTCTTGTGAAGTGTACTACTCACTGCCATTACTCTCAGTTTTCGCAGTCAGATTGCAGAGATGTTTTCTCTGAGCTTGGTGCATCATTTTTAGTGATTTAACTTAGTAAAGTTAGATCTATAAGCCTACTTTATGCTCACAAATTTTCATGTCATTCTGATGTTGCAATCTTCAGTTATGTTCAGGTGAAGTCAACAGGGTCTGTGCATCTTCACTTCTCTGTCAGGTACCCGACTTTTTCACTCATCTTGTCAGAGCCATTGCGCAGTGGTTACGTATCCAAATTCAGTGATTTAAAGCTTGTTGGATTCAGCTTACTGTATAGTATAACCATACAAATTTACATAATCATTGGATTCCTACATTTTGAGTTATGTTGATTTTTCTGCTCACTGGTCTCAAACTATAGCAGCCCGTGAAAATCGGGATGATGTCATCAGTTGTTAAAACTCATTCGCAGTGTGTGGTTCATTATTTTTGATGAGATTACTCTTGAAAGTTAGCTCTTTAAGTTACCTAGACTGCCCCAAGAGGAATTAAGCTAATTGCTGCTGTGCTTAGAGAACTATGTAAAACACTGGACAGGTGTATGAACCAAGAATAACAAGTTTTCACCTCTGAGCTAACTCCAACTTATCTGTTTTGATCTATCTTTTTGAGAGTGATCTTCCAAGGTACATAGGGTGTCTAATACATCCATTGGCAAGCTAAAAGGGCCCACCATATACTCCTGGAGTTCAATTGGCTGGTGTAGATCAAGGATTTTGTAACACCTCTTCATCTTCAAGCACATACCTATCCATCTCTTCACATGTGACACAACAGACTAAAACTTGATCTGATTTATAGGCTTGATCCTAAAAGGATCGAGTCTGATGAATGCAATATCAAAATTCAGAGGTTCGAACTTAAGTTTGAGCCTCATATCATATGAGTAAACAATCCCAAACTTGATATGATTATAAGTAAAAATTTAGAGGCTCAAACTTAAGTTGTAGCCTCATATCATATGAGTAAACAATCCCAAACTTGATATGATTATAAGGGTGGAACCTAACAGGGTCGAACCTAAGAGGCTCAAACTTAATCATGTGACCCAACAATCCTAAACTTGATATGGCTGGAAAAGCTTAGAGGCTCGAACTTAAGTTCAAGCCTTGTATCATGTGACTCAATAACTAACAGTTGATATCGATTTAAAGGCTCGAATTTAAGTTCGAGCCTGATATTATGTGACACAACAGACTCAAAATTCAGAGGCTCAAACTTAAGTTTGAGCCTTATATCATGTGACACAACAAACTTAAACTTGATGTCATTTAGAGGTTCGATCCTAAGAGGTTCGAACTTAAGTTCCAGCCTCATATCATGTATGACCCCAAACTTTATGATTCTAAAGCTCGAACCTGACAAGCTCGACCTTGAGAGGCTCAAACTTAAGTTTGAGCCTCATATCATGTGACCTAACAATTCGAACTTGATATGGGTGGAAAAGGTGAGAGGATCAAACTGAAGTTTGATCCTCATATCATGTGTCTCAATAGCCTGAAAGTTGATATGATTCTAAGTCTCAAACTGAAGTTCCAGCCTGATATTAAGGGACACAATAGACTCAAAACTTAATAGCTTAAATTTACATTTGAGCTTCATATTGTGTGACACAACAGACTCAAACTTGATATGATTTATAGGCTTGATCCTGAAAGGTTCGAGCCTCATGATGCAATATCAAAATTCACAGGCTCGAACTTAAGTTTGAGCTTCATATCATCCCAAATTTGATATGATTATAAGTCAAAATTAAAAGGCTCGAACTTAAGTTCGAGCCTCATATCAATGAGTAAACAATCCCAAACTTGATAAGATTATAAGGGTCGAACCTGACACGCTCGAACTTGAGAGGCTCAAACTTAAGTTTGAGCCTTATATCATGCGAGCTAACAATGCTAAACTTGATATGGCTGGAAAAGCTGAGAGGGTGGAACTTAAGTTCGAGCCTCATATCATGTGACTCAATAACTGACAGTTGATATCGATTCAAAGGATCAAATTTAAGTTTGAGCCTGATATTATGTGACATAGTAGACTCAAAATTCAAAGGCTCGAACTTAAGTTCGAGCCTCATATCATGTGACTCAATAACTGACAATTGATATCAATTCAAAGGCTCAAATTAAAGTTGGAGCCTGATATCATATATAGAGGTTCCATCCTGAGAGGTTCGAACTTAAGTTTGAGCCTCATATTCATGTATAATCCCAAACTCATTAGGGAAAAAAATGAACCCTGCATGGGCCTTTTAGATTAAGGAGTGATTAGTGATGGACCAATGAGAAGAGGGTGGTAGCCATAGTCTAGTACCTCAATCACATAGAATAGGCCTAGGATTCCCTTGTTTTTTAGTGGTCAAATCTTCCAAAACAACTATGGAATCATGGTTTTCTAGGCGTGGGTGGTATGAGAGTGTAAGCAAATCAATCGTTACCCTTCGATGCCTTAAACGATCCAATGGTCCACATCTTTTTGCAAAAGTCAAGGTGGGAACGATTACTGGCCCTTGGATTCCCTGTCAATCGTGTGGTAGATGATCAAATCCGTTGGGAGAAGCGCTTAGAAATATGAACCATTAGATTGGATCATCATCGGACGGCCTAAATGATGGCAGATTTGAATTCAGGTCGCTTCATTCTCAGCCATGGGATCGTGGCCCGAATGCTACGGATCAAATTACTCCCTGAAAATCTCAAGCCGCGTTTGCATGTGATCCACTCGATGGAGGCACGATCGAATGGCTTCTATTGTTGCACAACAAAGATCAGCGCCATTTGCGCCAGTCCATTCGATCTGACACGCATCCGACGGCCTACATTTCTGTAGAGATGTGAGAAAGACTTGAATTCGAATTCTTGTCCCCACATTTAGGAATACCACTAGTGGTTTATTGTGTCCCCTTAAACTCCCACAAGATTAATTTTAATCCCTGAAAATTAGGGATCCTTACAAGGCCCATGCAAGGCTCACTTTTTCCCCTAATGTTCATGATCTCAAGGCTTGAACCTGATAAGCTCGACCTTGAGAGGCTCGAACTTAAGTTCGAGCCTCAAATCATGTGACCCAATATACTGATAGTTGATATGATTCTAAGTCTCAAACTGAAGTTCCAGTCTGATTTTAAGAGACACAATAGACTCAAAGCTTAGAAGCTGGAACTTAAGTTCGAGCGTCATATCATGTGACACAACAGACTCAAACTTGATCTGATTTATAGGCTTGATCCTAAAAGGCTCGATCCTGGTGATGCGATATCAAAATTCAGAGGCTCAAACTTAAGTTCGCGCCTCATATCATACGAGTAAACAATTCCAAAGTTGATATGATTATAAGTATAAATTCTGAGGCTCGAATTTAAGTTCTAGCCTCATATCATATGAGTAAACAATCTATAATTGATATGATTATAAGGGTCGAACCTAACAGGGTCGAACCTAAGAGGCTTGAACTTAAGTTCGAGCCTCATATCATGTGACCCACAATCCTAAACTTGATATGGTTGGAAAAGCTGAGAGGCTTGAACTTAAGTTTGAACCTCATATCATGTGACTCAATAATCGACAGTTGATATTGATTCAAAGACTCGAATTTAAGTTCGAGCCTGATATTATGTGACACAACAGACTCAAAATTCAGAGGCTTGAACTTAAGTTTGAGCCTCATATCATGTGACACAAAAAACTTAAACTTGATGTCATTTACAAGTTCGATCATGAGAGGTTCGAACTTAAGTTCGAGCCTCATATAATGTATAACCCCTCTAAGGCTCAAACCTGACAAGCTTGACCTTGAGAGGCTCAAAGTTAAGTTCGAGCCTCATATCATGTGATCCAACAGTCCGAATTTGATATGGGTGGAAAAGGTGAGAGGATCGAACTTAAGTTCGATCCTCATATCATGTGTCTCAATAGACTGACAATTGATATGATTCTAAGGCTCGAACTGAAGTTCGAGCCTGATATTAAGGGACACGATAGACTCAAAACTTAGAAGCTCGAATTTAAGTTCGAGCTTCATATTGTGTGACACAAAAGACCCAAACTTGATATGATTTATAGGCTTGATCCTGAAAGGTTTGAGTCTAATGACACAATATCAAAATTCACAGGCTCGAACTTAAGTTCGAGCCTCATATCATCCCAAACTTGATATGATTATAAGTCAAAATTTAGAGGCTCGAACTTAAGTTTGAGCATCATATCAATGAATAAACAATCCCAAACTTGATATGATTACAAGGGTCGAATGTGACAGGTTTGAACCTGAGAGGCTCAAACTTAATTTCGAGCCTCATATCATGCAACCTAACAATGCTAAACTTGATATGGCTAGAAAAGCTGAGAGGCTGGAACTTAAGTTCGAGCCTCATATCATGTGATTCAATAACTGATAGTTGATATCGATTCAAAGGCTCGAATTTAAGTTCGAGCCTGATATTATGTGACACAATACGTTCAAAATTCAGAGGCTCGAACTTAAGTTTGAGCCTCATATCATGTGACACTGATAGTTGATATCGATTCAAAGGCTCGAATTTAAACTCGAGCCTAATATCATATATAGAGGTTCGACCTTGAGATGTTTGAACTTATGTTCGAGCCTCATATTCATGCATAATCCCAAACTTTATGATTCTAAGGCTCGAACCAGACAAGCTCGACCTTGAGAGGCTCAAACTTAAGTTCGAGCCTCAAATCATGTGACCCAACAATCCGAACTTGATATGGGTGGAAAAGGTGAGAGGCTCGAACTTAAGTTCGAGTCTAATATCATGAATCTCAATAGACTGACTGTTGATATGATTCTAAGGCTCGAATTGAAGTTCGAGCCTGAGAGCATCAAATTCTAAGAGGCGCGAACTTAAGTTTGAGCCTCATATCATGTGACCCAACAATCTTAAACTTGATATGGCTGGAAAAGTTGAGAGGCTTGAACTTAAGTTCAAAAATCCCAAAATTGAATTGATTTTGAGGCTCGAACTTAAGTTCGAGCCTCTTTGTTCTTTCGCACATAAGACACTGTTCAATTTGACAGGCTCAAACTTAAGTTTGAGCATCCTTTGTTCAAATTTCAAAATAGTTTCAAGTTAAGAATACTATTGTAATCTAGCAAGAGTGGTTTAGCGGATGTGCTTGTACTCCTAGGCATCTGGCTAAGGTTCAAGTCCCGCCTAGGGCTGGATGCCTCATAGTTCCCCAAGATGGGTGCCTCTACCTTACAAGGTCGGGTGCGTGTGTCTTTCCAATTCATTGTATTCCCAAAAAATTATATATATATAAAAAAGAATACTATTGTTTTCGCTTAAAAAGCTGAGAGGCTCGAGCTTAAGTTTGAGCATCATATCACACAGAGAATTGATATGATTCAGAGGCTCGAACTTAAGTTTGAGCATGATATTATGTGATACAATCAAAATTTAGAGCCTCGAACTATATATTGTGACACAACAAACTCAAACTTCATATACTTTTCTTTTTGCTGGAGAAGCTTAGAGGCTCAAACTTAAGCTCGAGCCTTATTTCACGTGATCCAACAGACTAAAAGGAGCTTGTATACATACATACATACACAGAACAATGTCAAAATAGCACAAATCCCTAATTTTCAACAACCCTTATAGCGGATTTAATAATGTATCACCACCTTGTTCAAACAAACCTATTTCAATAGATCCACATATTTCAAATGACACCACATAGTTTAATCCACATAATTCAAATGAATCCACATCATTTAATCTATCTATTACAATTGAGTTTAATTCATTTAATCCACATAATTTAAATCATACCACTTTATTTAATCCACACAATTCAAATGATACCACTTCAATTAATCCACTGAACTCAAATGATACCACTTAGTGAAATCCACATAGTTCAAATGAGTCCACACTATTTACTCCAC
>CM035441.1:77956608-77964108 GCA_020310875.1 Ceratopteris richardii | reverse complement strand
AAAGTTGAAATCCATTCAATGTGCAATCTTTCAAATATGTGTGTGTGTATGTGTGTGTGTATATGTATATGTATATATATGTGCACACACACACATATATAGATGCATACACACACACATATATATATGTATATTTGAGGGTGTCGTGTTGCACATAGGAGCTTAGTTAAATTTGAGCCAGTACAAACTTTGTGCATCTTTGTCTGCATCTATGCGAGCGCGTGTCCACAAGTGTCTGCATGTGCATGAACCTTGACAAAGGTCCTTGAACTTCATTAGAGTTTTTAGTCCATTTGTAACCACTTTTGTCTATGGGCAACCACCTTTGGCTCATGAAATGAAGTCCTATATTCAAAGTTATATCGATTCCTGTTTGGTTATTTTCACTTTTTGCTAGCCGAAAAGTTTTTGTACATATGTATATGTATGCATGTGTGTGTTTGAACTTGTCCAAAAGATGTTAAAATTTAAGTTCGAGCCTTTGAAAGATGAACAAATGATGCTCGATCTTAAGTTCGAGCCTCTTAACTCTTGCAAGCGATATTTGGATCGAACTTAAGTTCGAGCCTTTGAATCATATCAAGTTTGAGTATTCACATGATAAGAAACTCGAACTTAAGTTCGAGCCCATGAATTTTGAGTCTGTTGTGATACATAATATGAGGCTCGAACTTAAGTTCGAGCCTTTGAATCATATAAAGTTTGTCTGTTTAGTTACATGATATGAGGCTCGAACTTAAGTTCGAGCCATTGAGTTTTCCAACAAAAAGGGTAGTATTTTCAAATCAAATCTATTTTGAAATTTTAACGAAAGACGACGTTCGAGCCTCTGAATATGATATGGAGCTTGAACTTAAGTTTGAACCTCTGAATATTGATTTTGTTGTGTCACATAATATGAGACTTGAACATAAGTTCGAGGTTTTGAATCATATCAAGTAGTTTGTTAAGTTACATGATATGTGGCTGGAACTTAAGTTTGAGCCTCTCAACTTTTTCAGTGAAAAGAACAGTATTTTTAACTCAAATCTTTTTGAAATTTGAACAAAAGACGTTGTTGAACACTCTCTTCACATGATATGAGGTTCGAAATTAAGTTTGAGCCTCTGAATATGCTATGTTATCAAGTCTCGGTCTGTTGAGTTACATGATATGAGGCTTAAAGTTCGAGCCTCTCATCTTTCCAACAAAAGAAGAGTATTTATAATTCAAATCTATTTTATAATTTGAACAAAAGACGCTCCAACTTAAGTTCGAGCCTGTTAAGTTGAACACTCTCTTACATCCAAAAGAACTAAGTTAAGATGGAGCTTAAGTTTGGATGTCGACTCAAGTTGGACTTTAAGATTCAATCCTTGTTGAACTTGGAGTTAGAGAGGTTATAAATTGAGTTTGAACCTCTATTCAACTTCAAGTTAGTGAAGCTGAAACTTAACTTAGATGTCAATTCAAGTTGGAGTTTAGGATTGAATCTCATTTGAACTTAGAGTCGTAGAGGTTCGAACTTAAGTTTGAGCTTGTATTCAATGTGTAGTTTGAAAGCTTTCAACTTAAGTTTGAGCCTCTATTCTAGTTGGAATCTAAGAAGCCTAAACTTAAGTTTGAGAATCAAAGAGAATTCAACTTCAGTTTGAGTTTCAATTCAACTTGGAGAGAGAGAGTTTGAGCATATATTCAATTTAGAGTCGAACTCTCTCTCTCTCTCTCCAAGTTGAATTGAAACTCAAACTTAAGTGAACACACAAATTTGAAATATGTTCAATGTGAAATCTGAAAGGCTCAAATTTAAGTTTGAGCCTCTATTCAATTTGGAATTAGAGAGGCTTGAATTTAAGTGAGCGCACAAATTTTAATCTATTCAATGTGCATCATTTGTTCATATCAAGAAGTTTGTTAAGTTACATGATATGAGGCTCGAACATAAGTTTGAGCCTCTCAACTTTTTCAGCGAAAAGAAGAGTATTTTTAACTCAAATCTATTTTGAAATTTGAGCAAAAGAGGTAGTTGAACACTCTCTTCACATGATATGAGGCTTGAACTTAAGTTCGAGCCTCTGAATATGAGATGAAACTCGAACTTAAGTTCGAGCCTCTGAATTTTGAGTTTGTTGTGTCACTTAATATGAGGCTCAAACTTAAGTTCGAGCTTTTGAATCATATCAAGTCTTAGTCTGTTGAGATACATGATATGAGGCTCCAAGTCAAGCCTCTCATCTTTCCAGCAAAAAGAAGAGTATTCATAACTCAAATCTATTTTGAAATTTGAACAAAAGATGCTCGAACTTAAGTTCGAGCTTGTTAAGTTGCACACTCTCTTACATCCAAAAGAACTAAGTTAAGATGGAACTTAAGTTTGGATATAGATTCAAGTTGGACTTTAAGATTCAATCCTTGTTGAACTCGGACTCAGAGATATTATAACTTGAGTTTGAACATCTATTCAACTTCAAGTCAGTGAAGCTGAAACTTAAGTTAGATGTCGATTCAAGTTGGAGTTTAAGATTGAATCTCAGTTGAACTTAGAGTCGGAGAGGTTCGAACTTAAGTTTGAGCTTGTATTCAATGTGTAGTTTGAAAGCTTTTAAACTTAAGTTTGAGCCTCTATTCAAGTTGGAATCTAACATGCCCAAACTTAAGTTTCAGAATCAAAGAGGATTGAACTTCAATTTGAGTTTCAATTCAACGTGGAGAGAGAGAGTTTCAAATTTAAGTTTGAACTTGTATTCAATGTGTAGTTTGAAAGCTTTCAAACTTAAGTTTGAGCCTTTATTCAAGTTAGAATCTAAGAAGCCCAAACTTAAGTTTGAGAATCAAAGAGGATTGAACTTCAGTTTGAGTTTCAATTCAACTTGGAGGAGAGAGATAGAGTTTGAGCATATATTCAATTTAGAGTCAAATTCTCTCTCTCTCTCTCTCTCCAAGTTGAATTCAAACTCAAACTTAAGTGAACACACAAATTTGAAATCTATTCAATGTGCAATTTGAAAGGCTCAAATTTAAGTTTGAGCCTCTATTCAATTTGGAGTCAGAGAGGCTTGAAGTTAAGTGAACACAAAAATTTGAAATCTATTCAATGTGCAGTCTGAAAGGCTCAAATTTAAATTTGAGCCTCTATTCAATTTGGAGTTAGAGAGGCTTGAACTTAAGTGAACACACAAATTTGAAATCTATTCAATGTGCAATCTTTCAAATATGTGTGTGTGTATGTGTGTGTATATGTATATGTATATATGTGCACACACACACATATATATATTTGGAAGATGTGTGTGTATATGTATATGTATATATATGTGTGTGTATGTGTGTGTGTATATGTATATGTATATATATGTACACACACACACACACACATATATATAGATGCACACACACATATATATATTTGAGGCTGTTGTCTTGCACGTAGGAGGTTAGTTAATTTTCAGCTAGTACCAACTTTGTGCAACTTTGGCTACATCTATGTGAGCACGTGTCCATAGAGTGTCTGCATGTGCATGAAACTCGGCAAAGGTCCTTGAACTACATTAGAGTTTGTAGTCCATTTGTAACCACCTTTGTCTATGGGTAGCCACCTTTGGCTCAGGAAATGAAGTCCTCGATTCAAAGTTATATCAGTTCTCGTTTGGTTATTTTCACTTTTTGCTAGCAGAGAACTTTTTGTATATATGTATATGTATGTATGTGTGTGTTTGAACTTGTCCAAAAGATGTTTGAATTTAAGTTCGAGCCTTTGAAAGATGAACAAATGATGCTCAATCTTAAGTTCGAGTCTCTTAACTCTTGCAAGCGATATCTGGCTCGAACTTAAGTTCGAGCCTTTGAATCATATCAAGTTTGAGTATTGACATGATAAGAAGCTCAAACTTAAGTTCGAGCCCATGAAGTTTGAGTCTGTTGTGATACATAATATGAAGCTCGAACTTAACTTCGAGCCTTTGACTTTTCCAGCAAAAAGGATAGTATTTTCAAATAAAGTCTATTTTGAAATTTGAATAAAAGACGCTCGAACTTAAGTTCGAGCCCTCTGAATATGATATGAAGCTCGAACTTAAGTTTGAACCTCGGAATTTTGATTTTGTTGTGTCACATAATATGAAACTCGAACTTAAGTTCGAGCTTTTGAATCATATCAAGCAGTTTGTTAAGTTACATGATATGAGGCTTGAACTTAAGTTTGAGCCTCTCATAACTTGAGTTTGAACCTCTATTCAACTTAATTTTGGATGTCAACTCAAGTTCGACTTTAAGATTCAATCCTTGTTGAGCTCAAAGTCGGTGAGATTATAACTTGAGTTTGAACCTCTATTCAACTTCAATTGAACCTGAGTTCGGGCCTCTCAGGCTCCAACAAAAAGACTAATATTTTTAACTCTCAGTATATCTTTTGGGGCAAATGATATACTTTTTCAGCTTTTTCAAAATTTGTTTGAACTTAAGTTAGAGCCTCTTAACTTATGCATCCAAAAGAGTCAAGAGGCTAAAACTTAAGCTCAAGGCTTTGAATCATACAAAGATGATCAAAGGCTGAACAAAAGTTTGAGCCTCTGAAAGATGAACAAAAGTTGCTCCTTCTTAAGTTTAAGCCTCTTAACTCTTGCAATAGATATCTAGCTTGAGCTTAAGTTCGTGCCTTTGAATCATATCAAGTTTGAGTCTTCACATGATATGAGGCTCGAACTTAAGTTCAAGCCCATGAATTTTGAGTCTGTTGTGCCACATAATATGAGGCTTGAACTTAAGTTCAAGCCTTTGAATCATATCAACTTTCTCTCTAGAGTTACATGATATGAGGCTCGAACTTAAATTCGTGCCTCTCAGTTTTTCTAGCAAAAAGAATAGTATTTTTAGGTCCAATCTATTTCAAAATTTGAACAGAAGAACACTCGAACTTAAATTCCAGCTTATTAAGTTGAACACTCTCTTACATCTAAAAGAACTAAGTGAAGATGGAACTTAGGTTTTGATGTATATTCAAGTTGGAGTTTACGATTCAATCTATGGTTAACTTGGAGTCGAAGAGGCTATAACTTAAAATTTAGCCTCTATTCAATGTGTAATTTGAGTCAAAGAACCTAGAACTTAAATTTGAGTCTCTATTCAAGTTATAATAAGATATGCTTGAGCTTAAGATGGAACCTTTATTTAACTTGAATTCAATGAGGCTCAAATATAAATTTGAGAGGCTATTTAAATTGGCGTAAAGAAGGGTTGAACTTAAGGTTTAGCTTTTAATAAACTCCGAATCAAAGATGGTTTGCTACCTCTTAAGATGCTAGCATCAAAATGAATGTCTGTACATGCAAATATGGATAGTATTTTGAAAGGTTTTAAAATTTGTAAGAGTTTTTTTTTAATCATATAGAACTAGTGAATGTTTGTATATGCAAATATGGATTCTTTTTTTTTGTGGAAATGATGTTTGTGTTCTAGATTTATTTGAATTGATTATTTTTACAAAAATTGAAGGAATGATCAATTGAATAGCATTGTTAATTTCTCATTTATTCTTTTTTTAGGAAAAATCAAGATGGAAACAAAGCAAACTATTTCAGGTCAACTTGAAGAAAGAGAAAAGTGGAAATGAAAGAGAGTCATTTTGTTGGATCATGAAAAGCATGAAAGATATGCAACTTCCATTATTTTATTGGTAAATCCATGGGATGCTATAAATTGCAAAGAGTTGGGAGAAAGTTGCCTAGGTGTTATTATGGATGAAACTGTGGATCCATCAACTTTGGATTCAACTTTGAAATTGGTGAGTTGGTCTATACTCCAAATCATTACAAAAGATGGTGAGCCTATGATACAAAAACTAGGCTTTAACTCATTGTATGGCATTGAAGATGATCATTGCAATGGTATTGATGATGTAGATCTTGAAGTTGGAGAGAATCCAAATTTTTGCTTTACCTCATCTTATAGCATTGATGATGATAATTGCAATGGTGTTGAGGATGTAGATGTTGAGAAGAATTATTCTCATGCTATTGATATTCAACATTGTTTTGATGATATACAAGTTGTTTCTCCTCTTTGAATGGAATCAAATCAAGAAGACGATTTTCATATGGAAAATAGTGACTATGGATATTTTGAAGCGAACAAGAAAAAAAGAAGTTACATCCACAAGGTGAGAGTGCATAATACATTGGCTCCTAATAAGAGATGCTCATTTGAGAGAATTCAGATGGTTTCAATGCATGATTGTTGTGAACGGAGATGTTTTCAAGTAGCTAGTAGGGCTAAAATATTGGATGCAAGGTTAAACTTTTGTGGACAATGCTATTCAAATAGATGAAAATATGTATTAGATTGCATGAATATGGTGTACAAAGGTGACAATGTGAACTCAAGTCATTGATTGAGTTTTAATTTCATGTTTGATGCAAAAGAAGTATGTACCAAGGCATGGTATTGGAAAGAGCTCATTTTATAGGCTACGAGAAAGTTTTTTACTTGTTCAAAAGGTATCCATTCATGGGAGTAATGGAATACTTAGAAAAAGTAAAAAACATGTAGAAATAGCAAAAGCTTTGATACATGATTTCATTGATAATAATGTAGATCAAACGCCACACAAACTGAGAGCATGTATGGATGGTTCTCATGAAACACAAAGAGTGCTTCCATCACATTACAAACAAGTGGATATTGTTTGAGAGGTGAATATGACATTAGAGAGTTTGGGATATAATAAATTATCTCAACCAAAATTTTTGAGAATGTGGAATACAGAATTTAGAACAGTTTCTTTATCAAAGTCAAGTACTTTTTCCAAGTGTGACTTTTGTACATGAATAAAAGCAAAATTACAATCTACAAAAAACCATGAAGAATGTGCAAGATATTTAGCACAGAGAAGATCTCATATGCTACGTCAAATGAGTTCTAGAAATCTATACTATGCTTGGAGAGTTTCCTCAGAATTGTTTCCAGATAAATATTTATGCATTATTCATGATAAAATGGATCAAAGTAAAACAACTATACCACAGATTAAACCATTTCCAAAATCTCTTAATGGCATTGAGAGATAACCAATATCTTTAATAGGAATGCTTACTCATGGACATGGAAAATGTGCTTATGGTCATTTTGCTTTAGGATTATGGCCCGGTGATCCAAATTTCACAATTGCATCTATTTCAATGTGTTTAAGAAACTTAGAAAAAAAAGATAATCAATTATTTGGAGATTTGGGATTGAAGAGTTCTGGTGTGAATTACACAAATTCTTTATTTGATTCTGTGTTTTGCCCTGATGCACTTTATCATCATATGGATGTATTAAAGGAGAAAATTTTATACGACAAAGCAACACAATGTAATATCACATGCAAAAATCAAAATAATTCATCCAAGGAATTACCTAGAACATTATTTCTGCAACTTGATAACTGTGGTTCAGAAAATAAGAATCGCTATGTCTTTGCATACTTGTCTTTGTTAGTTGCTAATGGGATATTTGATATGGTGCAATGTGGATTCCTTATGGTTG
>CM035441.1:77919108-77951608 GCA_020310875.1 Ceratopteris richardii | reverse complement strand
ACCCCAAACTTATTGGGTTTGATTGGGTATTCGATAAAAATGTAGATAGAACCTTTGCTATTCATGTAGACATCCCCTTCTTGTTTCACTATCAGATTATGTAAAAGCAATAGCCTGACATCATCTTTTAGTTCACCATAGTGTAGCTTGAAGAGTCTTTGAATAGATGAGTTCAATGCCCATTCCCTCATTCTTAAGCTAGCAAGATTTCATATTATCTTGAACAATAATATTGTCTCTTCATGTAGATTTTATATATCCTCGTCAATAAACATGAGCATGTCATCTGATTCATTCTCAGACTTTCTAAGTGTATCAAACAGATTTCTAGGTTTTATGTTTGATGAAATGAAACTCGCTCTAGTAGATACCTAACTCCTCTCAATCACTCTTATGTGTGGTGTTAATTTATGGCCTAGTGCACTTTGTGACTTTTATATGCCTAGTATGTGACCAATCAATCATATAGTTCAAAAGTGAATATTCCTCTACATCAAGGCATGGATACTCACAAGCAACGTATGTAATGATAGCCAATGATTCCTTTCACATAAATGTGTATAGCTGAATTTGCAAGCATAAGGTGTGGTGATGTTACCACCTTACTCACCTTAGGTAAACGCATTTAAAGCAAAGCCCACACATAGAATTCCTAAGTATAAGAAGATTGATTAGTAATAAAACATAAATTGAAAATATTCCCAAACTTGAGCAATTCTACATGCACTACTAAATTTTGCAATTTGGTAAGAAGACAACTCTAAAAGTGTTCATAATTTTGCTCCCACCTTTTTCTATCATTATGTATAACTCAATGGGAAATGTCCAAATCATTATCAAAGACAAGTCCAACAGAGTTCTTCTTTCAATATAAGCTTTCCCTAGACCAAAATGCGGTCTTGAAATCTTCAGTCTTCATTGAGTAAGAGTGTGTGGGTTCAAACAATTATAGTGTCGTGTACTTTCGGACACACTAACTAAGCCTACACGTGCACTATTGTATTCGAAATTGGCTCAATCTAGAATTAGCACTTAACTAGATTTAGGATAGGCCAATAGAGAAATGACCTACACTTTGCCAAAGCTTTGACTACCCGAGTGTATATGGGCATTAAGATCCCTTGTTCTACTTGGTTTGCCCTTTTGGAGTATTCCAATCAATTTGTTGGGGTGGATTGCACTTTTCTTGCCTGGATACTCTTCCTAATAGGATGTATATGTGTCCAAATACACTCAAGATTTCAAGACTTACCTCCAAATGTCCAAATGCAAACAAGGATTTCCCTTAGTAATAGGGAAAACATTGTTTGATCTAGTTGAATTTAGAGTTAAAACTTGCTAGTGGAACTCCCTCATGTCCTAGGGTGCAACTACAAAGTCTTGTTTTCTATCAAGTGTACCCTAATTTTTCCATGATTTCTCTATTACACTAAGGAGATCCTCTTCTTTATTTCTTGATTTTTGATGTCTTTCTTACTTGGGTGTTACTATCAGGGTTTTTGTACATCCTTCCAAGTTGCAGAGCCCATTATGATGCCTTAAAACACCCAAATATTTGTGGAAAGGACGATTTGCGTCATGATCAAGGAAATCAAAGTTTTTACTATCAATGTTTGTCATGATCAAAGACACACATATTCTTCTACTTCACAATCTACTCTCATAGATGAAGCTTCTTCTTCAAGTACAATGGTTAATCCTTATGAATCTACATAGGAGCAAATTAGATGGGATGGAAAAGATGCTCAATCCCATGTATTGATCATTGAATTTTTTGTGAAGCATCATATAGTTCCACACAATTGGTCATGTTCTACATCAAGACAAGCATGGGACACTCTTGCTTTTTTGTATTCCATGCTTAATGAAGCACATGTTGCATTGTTGAGGAACCAACTTGAGGACATTGTAGGCATGAACGATGTGGTAGGTGGATCAGTTCAACAACCCATAATACGACACACAAGGGGTGCTTCTGACGAGCTCAAGTGACAAATGGAGATGGAAATGCAACATATTGATTAGATAACAAAATTTTCATATTTTCAAGTTCACATTGAAATCAATGAGATGCAAATTATTATAGATTTTGAGCACACTCTCAACAATTGAAAGCATATGTTCTAACCATACTTGAACTTAGGTCTCTTAAATCATAAAAGTCACTTCACTATGAATGTCTTTGAACAAAGTATTCAGTTTTGAAAGTAGTTTGGTCCATAAATACTCCAAAGTTTAGGATGTATATCGGTCAAATATGCTTTTATATTATTGCACACAATACAAATAATAAAAAAAAAAACATTGGAGTTTTCAGCCGCAAGAAGATGAATGCATTAACCGTTATAATATGAGTGAAAGTTAAGTATGATGATGTGCTTTATTTCCAAAACAGCTAAATACTTTGTTATTCAAATATCAATCACAACTTGCCAACGTTGTCTAAACAAATTAACCAATAGTTCAAAAATTTAAGCCAATAGGATCTTCGTGCAAATCAAGCTCCTCCTACAGTTTCTTGGATATGAGTTTTGATGTATTTTGTACTTTCTATTGACGACATCTTTGTGAATTGTTAGCATTACAACAAGCGCAAGCTAAAAGTGGCCTTCAAATGTGAAGAAAGCATAAATTGGATACTGTAGCCTCGAGAACTCATCAACCATAAATGACTCTTTTCTCTTCTGAAATTCACACATCATGACTTTCAAATGCTTACAATATGCAGAGGTTTTATGGTAAAAAAACTTCAGCATGTTTCGCAACAAGTTGAATACGCAAAAACAGGTGGTTTATACTCTTACATAGATACTATTTGTCTTCAACATATCTGTAACTTAATTCACACAATATGCATGTGCCAACTTCCCATATTTTCAATTTAGAGTAGAAAAAATTTACGTGCAATATAGTTGTATGTTCGCAATCAAATTCAGACGACTTCAAAATCAATTGTAGCCATGTTAATAATCCAATTCCAACTGAGAAACATTTTAAGCAGTAATATGAATTATGTGCAGTGTTTATAGTGTTTATGATTCATACGAGGAAATGGAAGGTAGTAGCTGATCATAGTAGCTGAAAAAAATCTCTCTCTCTTGTGTTAAACATTAATTAAAATAGAGCATACACTATTGCACTTCAATCAGAAAGACAATTCGTTGCAGAAAAAAAATGCAAAATTTAGAAAGTCTTCTATTAAACAAAAACTGGTGCAGTTCAATCAAATGGAATGAATTAAACTGTACTCACGATATTCATCATGTTTTTCTTTTCGATTTTGATCTCTTCATTTGCTGCTTTTCTCTCTCTCTCTCTCTCTCTCTCTCTCTCTCTCTCTCTCTCTTTGCACGCTCTTTCCAAACCACCTACCATAGTTTTCCTCAATCTTTGGATCCGTAGCGCCTCAAAAATATCTCTTCTTTAGATGGTAATCCATTCCGAGCTTGTTAAATTAGACGATACTTGTAATCCAATCAGAGGAGGTTGAAGTGAAAGCAGTTACATTGAGCAACACTTCCCCCCTTGAGAGTGAAGCAGAGCTCATGCCCCCCCAGAAAAAGATTGAAGAGATCTTTCCCCTTTTTTTTCATTTTTTCGTTGCCCTGAAGTAATGAAGCCCACCACTGACCACATGCCAAAATGGGAGGACCTAGAAATCAAGCCCCTCCTTCACAAACTTCCTCCATCTGTCCTCCTTCTCTGAACATGGCACCCTCTCTTCCTTTCTCAAAAAAGAAGAAAATAAATCCCCTTTTTAGTTCTCCTTCTAGAATGTATATCTCTACCGGAATGCCACACGAAATATTTCATTCTTCTAGTCGATTGTAACCTTTCTTTCTCTTGAAGCATAGAACTACCCTTGTTCTCAAATAATGGACTTTAAAACCCCTTGGGCTGTATATGCTGTGCCTCTTTTACCAAAAGATTTATTGTCAAAGATTTAATGAGCATAACTCCTTATTTACGAGGTTCCGATGTGACTAACAAAATATCTTCATTTGCCAATAAATTCAGTACAAACCACATCTTCATGTTCATGACTTTAGATGGACATCGTCAAGATGTAATCTTCACAAAAATGTATGTATGGCTGAAAAGGAGTTTATAGATGTTTATGTGACATGCATCAACAATGCTTTTCCACTACACTCTACTTGGTTGCAAAAGGAAACCAAAATATGTATGCATTTCATGAGGTTTTGTCTCTTCTTTTGCAAGAAGAGTAATCTGGAGTAGCACTTGCTATCTCACAAAAAGGAAAAAGAAAGTATGGTTCAACTTTGGGTTCATCAAAACTAAATTCTCAACCTTCCTCTTCCACTAATTCATCTGATGGTGTTGATTTTTAGAAGAAGAAATGAAAATATTTCCAGAAGGCTGATCATACTATTGATGGGTGTAGAAAGCTTGCTAAGAGCAATTGAAAAGAAGAAGGGATCTAGCATGCCTATTGCTGAAAATTCTTCAAATCCAAAGAATGATGAAGGCAGCATGGCTCAAAAGTTTTGGGCATGTGTTGTTACATATTATGATGCATCATTGCATTCTAAATGTATGGTTGTGAGTGGGACTGATTGAGATTGGTTCTTTGATAGTATTGCTTTAAGGCACATGACTTCATGCAAAAGGTCTTTTTGCATATTTGAAAGATGCATCCAAAGGAGGGCATGTGATGTGTGCAAACAATGCCTCTTATCATATCATTGGACTACGAGAAATCAAGCTTACGGCTCCAAATGGAGGTGTGGTGCTCTTGAAAAATGCATAGTATGTACCCAATATGAAGAAGAACTTAATTTTAATTCCTTTGATTGCCAAAGCTGGAACTCATGTACACTTTGTTGAGAATAAGTGTATGGCTCATGATTTCACCAATGGTAAGATTATCATGATGTTCAGTAGATCATGCAATAATTTGTATCACTTGGACACATACAAGAGAGCTGCCTTGGTCACTTGAACTTCAGTAGTTTGCTACAAAATTGCATCATGCTTCTTTTCTAAAAAATAGTCATACAAACACTACAATAAAATTGAAGTTTGTTCATAGTGATGTATGTGGTCCTATCAAGATTCCATCTTTTGGCAAACATGTACATTTTGTTGCCTTCATTGATGACCCTACTCACCATACATGGGTGTATCCTATGAAAGCAAAGAATGAGGTATTTTCTTGCTTGAAAGCATTTTAACTATGGCTAAAAATGTTTTTGGAAACAAGCTTTTGACTCTACACACAAATCATGGTGGTGAATACATGTCACATGAGTTTAATGCTTTTCTTCATGAAAGAGGAATTTCACATCAATGTATGATGCCATATACACCTCATTGAGATGGCATTGTAGAGTGTAAAAGTATGATACTCCTTGAAATGTCATGATGTATGGTTAAAGGAATGCACCTTCTTGACAAGTTTTAGATGGAAGTGGTCATGTGTGCAAACTATGTGTTGAATTTCTACCCTACAAAATCATTGAGAGTCATCAAACCATATGAGGCCTAGAGTGGACATAAACCTATGGTTAGTCATCTGTGCATGCTTGTTTGTTTGGCATATGATGTTTTGCCATCACAACAATGTCACAAACTTGATGACAAGGCAAAGAAATGTATATTTCTTGGCTATAATGGTGAAAGTAAGGAATATTGTTTGTAACATCCATTTTTGGACACAGTTATTATGATTCAAGATGTGATTTTTTCTAAAAATTCAAATTTCCCTCTACTTGAATGCAAAAAATAGCCAATAGTTAGCTACAAGGTGTGTTTGATACACTCATGTCTTTGTTGCAAAGTGGTGCACTTGACTATGTACTTGAGTAGGGCACATTCCATGGTCTTGGCATTCAAATTCATAGATAATGGTAAGGATAAATCAATGAGTAATAATGAAACATTGTACAACACCCATGTGCTTTTACTTTGAATAGTCTCACCAATCATATGGACTCTTTGTGATAGTCACCCTCTTATGTTTTGAGATAAGCATCAAACATGCCACTTCATGTGTGATCACTTTGCTCCTTGTAAAACCATGTGTTTTGCACCATTGTTGAGAATTTTCTTCATTTCAAGCATGCACTCAATAAAGGGCCACATAACATGGCCTTATATTAGACACGATTGTGATATTCATGTGACCATGCAATACAATGTAATGTGAGGAAAAGCACCACTTGTATACTTTGGTTTTGGCTACTAATGTTTTCTTTTAGGGACCAATGGTCCATGTGCAGGAAGTACATACATAAATGCATACTCAAACAAATACATAGGTACACATATACATTTATAAATACATACATATGTACATCCATTGCCAAGTCCAAATGCTCCTAGGAAAAGAGAAGAAAATGTATCCCAATTCTTCCTTGTCACTCATGCAATGCTTGCACCAAGGGGCAGCACCATAGATTTTACTATCTTTGATATGGGTCCATATCCCCCTATGAAGAATCTACCACATGAAAAACACTTTCTTATTTTTGATTAGCAGGTGGCACATGTCCTTGAACTTGAACTCCTAAATAATCCACATCTAATTCTCCCACCAGTTCTTGTTAAAAGAGTGACGAAAGTCCAGGTTTGTTTTGATTCTCATGATGTGTTGCATCTGTTAGTATATGATCAATGTCTACCCCTCATGATTGTATGCACATTTTGTAAGGCCCCCTTTATGAGGAGAAGCCAAGCGTGCATTACCCAATTGATGGGAATCCCAACTTGAATGTTGGATGAAGGTCATATTGGACCATGTAAGATATTATAAGGAAAGGGAGTTACCAGGGTCCCCAATTGTGGGGTCCGGGGCAGCGGTGAGCAGCCCCGGCTGGGGGGTCCAAGGGGGCCAGCGGGCCCCCTGGCTGGGGGGTCCCAGGGGGCCAGCGGGCCCCCTGGTGGGGGTCCGGGGGCAGCGTCCCCGGCGCGACGGTAAAGGGAATATTCCATGGAATATTCCCTGTCGGAGTCAGAAATCATTTATATTTGTTAGGTCGGTTCAACCAGTCTAAGCCGTGTATGGCAATTACGCGGGCGGTGGCCGCCCACGCTCTACCGCCCATGTATTGCCGTCCATGGCAGGACACCCATGATCCTATATATACATGACTTCTGCACTACCTAAGACACCCGAGTTGAGCCAGCATACCTCTACCTTGTATCTCCCTATCTAGAGTTGTCTAGATCACCATTTAAGCTCTACCTTGAGAGCGCACGGGTGGACAACGCCATCATCTTTGTACTTGCTGCTAGTAGAAAATTGTTGAGATTCTCCTATATCTGTTATCTTCTCTGCTATTGCTCCTGTGTTATATTGCGTAACTATTGTCTTTCATGGTATCAGAGCTGTAAGGTTCGAATAGCTTGAGAAGTATCATTATTTTAGCCTACTAGCAGACTAGAATATCAGTAGATTATTCGAGTGATTACATGATGGCTTCATCGTCGAACAGTAGTCTTGGTGCTTCAGCTAATGTTAATGCTGCACCTATTCGAATTCGTCCACCTGCATTCACTGAAGGGAAGCTGGATGGAACCAACTATACACTCTGGAAGTTCAAAATTTCTGCAATTTTGGACTCCTATGAATTACTTGACACTGTCATGGGACCGATGGGATTGGATCCAGAGCCTATACCAGTTGAAGATCCAGCAAATTCAAGATTGATGATTCAGCCAGATCCTGATCTTCTACGAGCTTGGAAGAGGCGGAATGCTGATGCATTATGTGCGATTGTCACTAGTGTAAGTGATTCTGTGCTTACTTTAGTTCAACATACTACTAAAGCACATGAGGCTTGGGGCATATTGGCTCGACAATATGAGACCAAGAACCACACTAGGATACAAAATTTAGAAAATCAGTTGGCAAATGAAAAGCATTCTGATTCTGAAAAGGCTGAAGATTTTATCAAACGGATAAAGCATCTTCAAGATCAATTGGCTGCAGTTGGTGTTGTTATAACACCAGAAGAGCTGGCTCGAAGATCTGTACGTGTTCTTCCAGCAAAGTATGATGGATTAGTAACAGCCCTTAACACTCAGGTAAGGCCAACTCCTCTTACATTTGAAGAGTTTTGTGCCATGCTTTTAGAAGAAGAGATGCGGCTGAAGAATCGGCAAAGTACAACTGATGCTGCATTCTCAGCAAATGCAAAAGGTAAAGGCTCTTCAGAGGGATCAAAGAAGAAGCCAAAGAAGAAAAAGTTCACAGGAAGTTGCTTCTATTGTGAAAAGAAAGGCCATGCCATCAAGGATTGCAGAAAGAAGCAAGCTGATGAACGGAATGGGACTGTAAAATCATCATGGAAGAACAAAGAGTCTGCAAACAACACAGAGCTGGAACTTTGGGTAGCTATTGAAGAGGTATGTTCATCTGCTCAAGCTCGTGTTGATGAGCCATGGATTTTAGATAGTGGAGCTTCTCCCCATATGACTAGTAAAAAGGATTGGTATAGTTCCCTAGTGCCTCTGCGGGAATCCATCAATGTAGTGGTGGGAAATGACTCCAAGTGTCCAGCTGAAGGAACTGGAACCATCTCTTTTATCACTTCTCCAGGTGTTGAGAAAAAGTTATCCGATGTTCTCTATGTACCTACACTCAAAAGAAATTTGTTGTCAGTTTCTGCAATAACAGATCGTGGACTCGAAGTTCACTTCAATAAGAGTGGTGCGGAAATCATGGATTCATCAGGTAATGTTGTAGGTAAAGGCATACGACGGGATAACTTGTATGAGTTAAGTGCTTTAACTGCTACAGAAGATAAAGATGTAAGCAGGTTATGGCACCGATGATTTGGGCATCTCGGATTTGCAGTTTTGAAGGAGATGCAACGAACAGGGATGGTTGCTCATATGCCTGCATTTTCAGAGTTGCAGGAACCTTGTGAAGCTTGTATGATGGGCAAGCAACAACGAAAGGCATTTCCAAGAGAGACCAGCAATCGATCTCAAGCTCCTCTAGAGTTGGTACATGCTGATCTCTGCGGTAAAATGTCTACACCTGCTTTAGGAGGATCTTTCTACTTCTTGCTGTTAGTCGACGATTATAGTAGAAAGATGTGGGTTTATTTCATTCGAGAGAAGGCTGATGCTTTTGAAAAATTTAAAACGTGGCATAAGTATGTAGAAAATGAATCAGGAAGGAAACTAAAGAAATTTAGAACAGATAGAGGAGGTGAATTCTTGTCAACAGAATTCAACAATTACTGTAAGGAGCATGGTGTGAAAAGGCAACTTACCACAGCTCATACACCCCAACAAAATGGCGTTGTTGAGCGCAGGAACAGGACAGTAGTTGAAATGGCTCGTTGTATGTTGAAGGCTCAAGACATGCCTGATTCATTCTGGGCAAAAGCAGTCAATACAGCAGTCTACATTCTCAATCGAAGCTACACAAAAGCACTGAAGGGGATGACTCCTCAAGAAGCATATTCTGGTAAAAAGCCTTCAGTTTTGCATTTCAGAATTTTTGGTTGTTTCTGTTATGCACATATTCCTGATTCAACAAGATCAAAGTTGGATTCAAAAAGCAAAAAGTGTGTCTTCCTAGGATATAGTGAAGAGTCTAAAGCATACAGGTTATGGGATCCTGAGGCAAGGAAGATTTTTGTCAGCCGAGATGTGGTGTTTGATGAACGACCACACTTAGTAGAAGATAAAGGTAAATCTACTATCTCATCAAGCGGAGAAATATCTCACCTTGTGCCTATCAAAAGACAGGTTAAAGTTGAGGAGGAGGAAACATCTGATGGAGAAATTTCCTCAATAAAAAGCCAACCAGTTGTAGCTGCATTGCGTAAGCCACTACCGAAGTGGGCACAACAGCTCTTTGATGATCACAATCCACATGTAGATGTACCAGAATCATCATCGGATGGATTACGAAGATCAAAGAGAATAGAGGAGCAAAGAAGAGCCTCAGAACACATTGTTAACATGGCTCTAATGGCAGATATCATGGGTTCGATAAAGGAACCTACCACCATTGAAGAAGCCATTGATGATCCAGATTGGAGAGCGGCAATGCAATCTGAGTATGATAGTATACTCAAAAATGATACATGGGATCTAGTCGACTTGCCGCCAAAGAAGAAGGTAATAGGTACTAAATGGATTTGGAAAGCTAAGTATAAAGCTGATGGAACATTAGAAAAGTATAAGGCACGATTAGTTGCACAGGGTTTTTCACAGATTGAAGGATTTGATGTTCAAGAAACTTTTGCACCAACAGCACGCATGACAACTATTCGGACGGTACTTGCAGTAGCTGCACAAAAGTCTTGGCCTATTTTCCAGATGGATGTTAAATCTGCATTTTTGAATGGTCACCTCAAGGAGGAGGTATATGTATCTCAACCACCAGGTTTTGAGGTGCCCAATTCAGAAAATAAAGTTTGCAGGTTGAAGAAAGCTTTGTATGGACTTAAGCAAGCTCCACGGGCTTGGTACCAACGAATAGATCATTTTTTCAAAAATATGGGTTTTGAAAGAAGTACTTCTGATGCTAACTTGTATGTAACGAAAAGGGATAGCAAGCTAGTTGTTGTCATTGTATATGTAGATGATTTGATCATTACAGGAGATCATCAGGAACTCATCAATCAAACTCGGATCAGCTTGGGAACTGAGTTTGAAATGACAGACTTAGGTCTACTCCATTTTGTCTGGGAATTGAAGTATGGCAAAGGAAGGATGGCATTTTCATCTCACAACAAAAATATTCCAAAGAAATTCTCAAGGCATTTGGAATGATGGACTGCAAACCAACTAGCACACCTATGGAGGTAAATCATAAGCTATCTATGGATGATAACATGCCTGATGTAGATGCTAAGAAGTATAGGAAGCTCGTTGGAAGTCTTATTTTTCTGTGCAACACTAGACCAGACATTTGCTATGCTGTTGGAGTGTTAAGCAGGTTTTCCAACAAACCTAAGGAGAGTCACTGGAATGCTGGAATGCGAATTCTAAGGTACATTGCAGGAACCTTGGATTTTGGTATTTTGTATACCACAGGTGATACACTCCAAGGATATTGTGATTCAGATTGGGCTGGAGATTGTGATTCTAGAAAATCAGTTTCTGGATATTGTTTCTCACTTGGTTCAGGAATATTTTCTTGGGTAAGTAGGACGCAACCAACTCTCGCACTCTCCTCCATTGAAGCAGAGTACAAAGCAGCTTGTTTTGCTTCTTGTGAGGCAGTCTGGTTAAGGAGAATTCTTGCAGATCTAGGCTTTCCATCAAATATGCCAACTGTACTCAAGTGTGATAATCAAAGCTGTATGGCTATTGCAAAGAACCCAGTATTTCATGCTCGCACCAAGCACATAGAAGTACAGTACCATTACATTCGTGAGCTAATTGAAGATGAAATTGTGGAGCTAGAATATTGCCCAAGAGAGGCAAATTATGCTGACATATTCACTAAAGCACTTGGAAGAGAGCAGCTCAACAAGCATCTTCAACATATGGGCATAGGACCGAGACCTACTTGATTTATCATCGGTAAACATTGAGGGGGGGTGTTAGTATATGATCAATGTCTACCCCTCATGATTGTATGCACATTTTGTAAGGCCCCCTTTATGAGGAGAAGCCAAGCGTGCATTACCCAATTGATGGGAATCCCAACTTGAATGTTGGATGAAGGTCATATTGGACCATGTAAGATATTATAAGGAAAGGGAGTTACCAGGGTCCCCAATTGTGGGGTCCGGGGCAGCGGTGAGCAGCCCCGGCTGGGGGGTCCAAGGGGGCCAGCGGGCCCCCTGGCTGGGGGGTCCCAGGGGGCCAGCGGGCCCCCTGGTGGGGGTCCGGGGGCAGCGTCCCCGGCGCGACGGTAAAGGGAATATTCCATGGAATATTCCCTGTCGGAGTCAGAAATCATTTATATTTGTTAAGTCGGTTCAACCAGTCTAAGCCGTGTATGGCAATTACGCGGGCGGTGGCCGCCCACGCTCTACCGCCCATGTATTGCCGTCCATGGCAGGACACCCATGATCCTATATATACATGACTTCTGCACTACCTAAGACACCCGAGTTGAGCCAGCATACCTCTACCTTGTATCTCCCTATCTAGAGTTGTCTAGATCACCATTTAAGCTCTACCTTGAGAGCGCATGGGTGGACAACGCCATCATCTTTGTACTTGCTGCTAGTAGAAAATTGTTGAGATTCTCCTATATCTGTTATCTTCTCTGCTATTGCTCCTGTGTTATATTGCGTAACTATTGTCTTTCAGCATCTTGCTTCCACAAATCCACCTTAGACCCTTCAAATGGGGGGTTCTTGATCCAATATAAGGAGGCACAAAGAGACATTGCAAGCATTGATTCTTTGTATTAACAAACAACCATCTTTAAAGTCAAATCTATGCCTCGGATAAATGTCCTCAAACGTGATCCAATTCCTTATGTCTTGGTGCCATAGGTGCTTCCACATACAAGAATCTTTATTTCAAAGCCTCTTAGCTCTTTTGGGGTTCTTAAGATCTATCCTTGAGATGCCCTCAATAGGGAAGCAAATGGCATTGTTCTGCCGTATCCGAACAACCAACTTCCTAGTGTTAGTGATAATAATAATGGAAAAAGATTTTATGTGCTTTTATCCTCCCCATAACGAGCACACAAGATTGTAGCCTTCAAGGAGGGAAAACTGGAAACCGAGAGAACAAGAGAGTACCTAATTCGAGCCCTTTTCATTATGGGATTTTGATAAAGGAAAGTTTTCATTGTTTCTAAAAATCATCTTGACCCAAGAAGAATCACCATTACTTCAAAATTTTGTCATCCATACGTAAGCAACTTATTCGCATTGTCATAATCATCATAAGTTGAGTAATCCTTCATACCTAGGTGGCTTATTCGCATTTGTTATAATGATTCTTATACTTAATTGCAATGGACTGATGAGTAGGTTAACGGAATCCTTCATACATATACATACATACATACATACATGTATACTTATCTGGTATAAGCTAATGAATGGTGTCGCTTATTCAACAACATCCTAGTTTGTCCAACTTCTAAAAGGAGAAACTTCGGGAAATTGTGAGTGAAGAAATCTCTAGGAATGTTACGTCTTATGCATAAGATAAATTGCTTAGCATGATAATAGCTAGTCTTTGAACTTCATATCATGCTAATAGCTAGTCTTTGTATTTCTTAGCATGATAATCGAGTGTAGTAACACTAGTTCCGAGTATTCATGAGAGTATTGGTCATCAATTATATTATCTGGTGAAATTCTTTCATAATTTCACTCTAGTCTAGTGGCTTCCCTAAACTTTGTTTCTAGACCGGTTAACCATAGTATGACACTCACTTGCGATAGTGATTGGTAAAGTCCTTCAATGATAGATGTGTAGACCATTCAAATTTGGGATGTGTTAATCCATCCTTCTTCAGATCCGCGCTTGGCTGAATTGATGAAGTTTTCTTAGTTGCACCTTACTTTCTGCATGGCAACATACTTTAAAAAAATTATCTATATGTTTCAACTAATCCAATATGTAGAGTGATGAAAGGGATAAAAATGGATCTTAAACATAAAAAAAAAAAATTATATTAAAGGAAATAACTACTGAAAGTCGAAAGAGAGATACAAAGGAGGTTATTAAACATTTGATTACCTAGAAGGAGAATCCACTTTTTTGTCATCTTGTTTCCTTCCGAAACAAAAGCTCATATGTAAGGAAAGGAAGGAGGATCCCTATCACTTTTACTTCTTATCAGGGAAAAAGATAAGGGTGAATTTTAGCCCAATGGCAAATTTTCTGAAAATATGAAAAATAAGAAACTATTTTTCTATAGTTTTGAAACAAAAAAAAATAGCCCAAAATATTATTTTTTGTACACAGGATGTAGACTAACTTCACCCCAAACCAAACACTCATATTTCTCTCACGTTCTTTGTTTTCGTCCTATATTGAAGTCTGCATACTTCAAGTGTTGAGTATTCACCTTCTATCGAAGTCTGCGTGCTCTGTGTATTTCTACTTTTGCCTTGAAGTGGCTCTATCTATGGGGTGGTCACTTAGAGATTCATGACTCCACTTCTAGTGCCGGCAAAAGAGGTATGTGTCTATTTCATGCATAGACACATACCTCTTTCATTATCTCGTCATGTCATTTCACAAGACAAATGAGGAATTTCAGGTCATCCATAATCGCATCATCTCTTTGATTTAAGGCACACAAATTACTTCTAGTGAGTAGTCCTTGTACTCTGATTCATCTTGTTAAATGGTAGCTATGGGAGATAAATTTCGCATGTAGAACTTGAGCTGGAGGATCCTTAATCACCTATAAATAGTGCATAATCTCTACGTCTTTATTTCACTCTTAACTACATTTTTTGGTATTGCATATTTGTGAATTTTAATATTCTCTTACACCTAATATATTATGCACATGCAACAACAAGGATGTTAGTCTTGACTACCTTGTGTGTATATTGTTATGCCCCATGAAAATATTAGACTTGGCTCCAAACATTACATGCAGAATGCATTAACTTGAGAATTTGAATGAAGGGCAATGAGAAATATCTTCTAGTTCAGATACGGAGTTCAATTCTAATAATAAATTAATCCTAAACCGAAAAAGAATTATGTGAACTAAGCAGGCAATGTACACACTTGTGCCCATGTAGGTATACCTATTATGATTGCTGATGTGCTAGAAACATGTCGGAAGGATGACAAGTTTGAGTTCAAAATCCTGATAATGTAATTATAATTAGAAAGTGTAACAGAAATTGGTAAAATCAGTTGAAAAACCCCAAAAACATGTGGCACATACGTTCACAGTCTTTTATGCATCCTCCAATGGCTTTCCTTGAATCTTTCGCACACAAGTGCTGGTTTCTCATTACATATGCTATGCTCACTCTGATGTAGCCAATGTGCTACTCGTCATCCTCAAACTATGGTTATTTTTTTCTTCAATATTTCTAGCTAGGTTAACTATCTTTCCATTTAATTTGACCTGTGATTCATGGTATGGTTAAGGTTTGCTGGGATCTATGTGAGAAAGAATAGTTACCAATGTAGTTGTTTGTTTTGGATGTAATGCTGAGCTTGTTGGATATAATGGAAAGAACCACCCTTGCATTGTCAAGTCACTTAATATCCCTTCATATTTTCTCAATAGGCACACAATAAATACACACATGCAAAAGTTTTATTCCAAATGATTGATGTATATGGTGTTATACATGACATGTAACAAGGAATCCCACTATTTCCAACATTAACATTGAAAGTGCACAAAAAACTTGATGCTGTTAATAGACTTTATGGTGTACAAGAAAAAACATATGAGTTTGGTTTCCAAATAAACTATAAATTTCAATTTGTTTGGTTGTGATTTTCTAACAATGTTACTCTATCCTACTCTTCTATTTTAATTTGTACCTCTCAGTACTCTGTTGTTAGAATGTAGTTTGCGTGCTACAAAAGCTTTATAAAGTAGTATATGTTATACAAACACCAATGCATCAAATGCTCTACTAAAAAAAAGTTTAGCACGAAGAAACTCACCCTATCTTCAAAATCTTGAAATGCTATGCTTATTATTTGACAAGTAGGATTCCAAATTTTTTTAATTTTATAAAACAAAATATGATCTTACTAGAGTTGGATAGATTTGAATGATTTTCTATTGTTTCCATGATCTTTATTTCTATCTTTTTGCACCCTAAATTCTAATAGTCTAAATATAGTATGAGAAATAGGTATGACTAGAAATAGGTGTATTGAACCAAGGCCCATGCATATATTTTTACATGTAGAATATGCATGTTTGTTGATCTATGATTTATGAAAATATTTTGAAAGTTTCCAGATAGAGTTTCTATGCTTACTGGCTCATGCTTTGAAGTCATCAATATGTGAGAAAGATACTATAGATGTTTTTTGAATGCTACTATTTATTTCATATTACCATGTTGGATAGGTTGTGAAAAGTTTTGTGGTTTGTGGTAATGATAGTACGTGAAGATAATATGATGTCCATTCAAAAAGACTTGTTTTTGACTTTGGAACTTCAATTAGATGTTTGATCTCCTTGCCCTAATACATTTTTTGAGGTATCACATTGATAAGTGATTGGAAGAAGGTTTACATGTGTGTCCAATGCACATTTATGTGTGTGTATGTGTGCATGATGTCTATCTATATGTGTGTGCATCTGTAAGTGTAATCAATGAGAATGTGTGTATGTATACATGTACATGTGTGTTTTTGTTATCATCTATGTACCTTGGGATGTTGTGCATGTGTGAAATGTGCATGCACATGTGTGTGTATTTATGTGCCATATGCATGTATGTGTGTGGAATGTGCATGAATGTGTGTGGAATGTGCATATATGTGTATGTTTCTGTGTGTCCAATGTGAATGTACATGTGTGTATATGTGGGTGCAATATGCATGTATTTTTTTGTTTACTGTACATGTGTGGTTGTTGTGTATCTTGGCTTGTGAGAATGTCAATAGATGTATATGTGTGTAAATATGTATATATGAATGTGTGCATGTGTATGTATGTGCAATTTGCACGTATGTGTGTGCAATGTGCATGTAAATATGTGTGTGTAATGTCCATATATATGTAAGATGCACATATGTGTGATTGATGTATCTTGGGCTGTTGTGTATATATGCATGTATGCATATGCGTATGCATGTGCAATGTGTATTGACATATGTGTATGCATGTGAATTTGTACATGTAAGCCTATTTACATGCAAGTTAACCACATTTTCCTACGTGCTAATTCTCTTTGACTTAAGTTTTTGCAATAAATCACTATATTCTAGGGTTTTGAAAGGATGTTCTAAATTAGGTCTCTTACACATTTCTAGGGTTTTCTATGGTTTCATATAAATAAGGATATTCTAAACTATGGCTTTTTGGGTTTTCTACTATTTTATAAAATAAGGATCTTAGAAGAAGTCAAGGCTCGTTAGAGTCTCTTATAAATCAAGGTCTTTTAGGGCTGTTAAAGGATTTTTAGAGTTTTCTTTGTTTTTAGAATATTTTAAGCGATTTGGAATTATTCAAACTTTAGAGGATTTCTCCAACTATCTTAAAAGATAGGTTTCAAGGATTTCTTTGGTTCCTCTAGGTTGTTAAGAATTTCTTAGGATGTATTGGGTTTTTTTTTTTGTTTAGATTTTAAATTTTTATTATTTTTGTAAAAATTCATTAAGGTTTTTAATATTTCTCTAGGCTCTTAAGGGGACTTTTAGAATTTTAAGGTAACTTTGGTTTTAGTATTTTAAAATATATCTCTAAATTTCTTGGAATTCTAAACACTTATTAGCATATCTTATAATCCTTTATGATTTAATCTGTTGTCTTAAGCATCTTTTAAAATTTAGGATTTTTTTTTAACTTATTGATTTTTTAGTATTTTTTAGTAGTTCTCTAGGATCTATAGGATTTATCTTTAGCATTTTTGGTGTGCAAAGAACCTCAAAAGGTTGCTCCCATGAAACTATTTGAGTGTCTAACAAAGGAATTTAGGGGATGTAGTACACATGACCCTCTTGTTGCCTCACTTATGTGTGCATCACAATGAACATACAAACTTCCAAAACTTATGTTCATGACAAATCATGTTCTTCTATAGTTATGCCTTTTGGATGAGCTCTATTGTTACAATGTGTAGTAGTTGATAAAGCTCATTAATGTACTCTAAATACTAATCTTTTGCTTTCTCTATTGGTGGTGTTTATATTAGAGGTAGGCATCTAAAGATGTACAAAAAATTAAGTCCATTATATTTGAATATGAGAAAGGAGATGACCTTGCATTTCATAATTTCACTCTAGTCTAGTGACTTCCCTAAACTCTAGAATGGTTAACGATAGTATGACACTCACTTGCGAATAGTGATTAGTAAACTCCTTACATGATAGATGTGTAGACCATTCAAATTTGGGATGTGTTAATCCATCCTTCGTCAGGTCCGAGCTTGGCTGAATTGATGAAGTTTTCTTAGTTGCACCTTACTTTCTGCATGGCAACATACTTAAAAAAAAATTATCTAAATGTTTCAACTAATCCAATATGTAGAGTGATGAATGGGATAAAATGTGGATCTTAAACATTAAATATATAATTATATTAAAGGAAAGAACTACTGAAAGTCTAAAGAGAGATACAAAAGAGGTTATTAAATATTTGATTGTCTAGAAGGAGGATCCACTTTTTTTGTCATCTTGTTTCCTTCCGAAACAAGAGCTAATATGTAAGGAAAGAAAGGAGGATCCCTATCACTTTTATTTCTTATGCCCAAAAGGCAACGTGAGAAAGTTTGAGAAGCATTTATGGGGTTGTAGCTAGAAATTATTGTATCGTCATTTCATCATTTATACAAAAGGGTTTCTGCTTTGATTGCATTTCATACATATGAGAATCAGCCTACCCCTTCTCCATTGTTTGGTTTTGAAAAAAGGTCATTTGGATTATCCACATAATGATCCAATGATTCGTCCATTTTTCGATGCCATATTTTGCAAAAAGGAGGGATGGTTTTATATTAGTATATTCATATTCTTCGAGATGTCTTTATGGAAAAATGTCCATAGCATAATCTTTTCTTGGTTGTAATAAAAGGGTGCCGCAATAGTTAAATTTGTACCCCCATCTCCTCTGACCCGAGTTACATTTCATTTCCTATTGAGATTGATATCATTGTTCATTTTTCTATATACTCTGGGCATTTAGCCAATAGAAATTGTTTCATCCAAAAAAGAAATAAAAAAAGGTTAAGGTGGTTTTCACTAATATGCTATATTAATATTTTTTCTTTATTTCGGTCATCTTTTCTTCTCTTTCCCTTTAAGTGCTCGAACTTGATGGACGATGACATAAAGGTGCTTTTGTTGGATCTTCTAGCGAGTTGGAAGAAAGTGCCTCTAGATGAAGCTATTGGTTATTTCTGTGGATTTTTTGAACACTATAAGAAGCAAAGATCTCTAGAAAATTTGAAAGCCCTCTTATTTCGAGATAGTCTTGTAGCTTAGGGAGGGAGTGTCTTCTAAAGTCCACTCTGCCCCCGAATGGCGTGTCAGGCTCAACCTCAAGTTTCAACATGTACCTCACAATCCAAAGTTTAATGTTTTAATTGGTAAACCATGGGTCACCAACAATTATCGACTTTAACTTATGACCTTGTATTAGAGAATTGTAAAAGCTAGAAAGTAACTACTTGAAGGGAATAAAAATGTGTGGATCTTCTATCCCTGATATCTTTCGTTTTAATAATGGATCAAGGCATGAGGAGAAAGGAAGAATTGATGGGATAGAGTTAAGCAATCATTGGTCCTAGAAAGTGGGGGATAAAGGAATCCATAGGCATGTGCCTTGTTAATTTGAATCTTTCAAGCATAATTGAAAGAATAGGTTGATGATTGAAACAAGAGAATAGACAATTGGAGGTTATGTAAGGCGAATTTGGTGGTTCTCAAGGTCGACTTTGACAAGGCTTATGATAGAATTTAATGGGACTTCATTTTGCAACCTCTCAAGGAGTTGAGATTCGGCCTTAGATTTGTTAGAATGGTTGCCCACTCCTAGACAATGCTTGGTTCCACATTATTAGCGATGGAAACCTTTCAGAACCCATTAAGCTCAAAAGATCTATTTGGAGACGTTTCGTGTATGTTTTCCTTCTTTAACTCAGTTAACGTTTTTGTTGACAAAAGAAGAAAAACAATCTCTTGCGAATGCTTTTCGCTTTCATTATCTAAGAAAAGCATGGAGTCGTATAGACGGTGACGTACAACTCGAAAAGCACGAAAGCGACTCCAGCGAAAAGCATGAGCGCATCTCTTGATGCTGCTTTCCGCTTCTCTTATTTCAGCTTCGTCCTACTACTTGCTCGTATCCATCGCTTTGTGAACAGAAGAAACTGTTGCGGAGGTGCAATACAACTTGAAAGGCACACTAACAGCTTGCAGACAAATGCATTCTCAATCAAATCTCCAAGGGCTCCTAAAGAATCAAGGTTTCTCAACAGGTTCCACTACGTCTTCATAGTGTGCCAATCGTCTTGCTCAGGATCCAAACAAGATTGTGCCGATAAACTATTCAGACATGTATATCTATTGCTTCGCGTCGAGGGAGCTTTAGAGCAACAAAACGAGAGAGCAAGTGGCTATTGTTGGGCTACGCATGCGTCCTGAACGATTCTAACCAAGTTTGAGAAGGCATTTTCTTGCTTTCCTTTGGCTGATACATCAAATGCCTACTTTTCGTTGCTTTGCCTGCCCCAAAATAGGAATCCATACATTCTCCGATCACAATGCAGTACCTCATAACCGTGAAGAATAATATCTCATACTCACATGGTGTGTTTCCCCTTTTCTTCTCTTTTTCAATATGATCTGGACTGATCAAATCTTTAGAATTGAGTGATACTGTCACCGTCTACGATGTACAACTTCGCATTAACATGCAGCCTTGGAACACATGATTCGTTTTGCGTGGTTAGTAGGTTAACTATAATTCCAGTCTTCTTCAAAAAATTCCGATTCTTCAAGAGTTATTTGTTTTTCCCTGTTTTTCACTTTTCATCTTATAGTGAAACTATGGAAAACAAAGGTAATCAGAGTAGAAGGGAAGCCTTAGAGTTCCTCCCCCTGCTCTTCTTGGAAATGAACTTATTGTCTCGTGATCCCTTCATACATTAGCATAGGAGAAGGGAGGTATCTCAAAGGGACAGCAACTGACATCCGTTTTACCATCTTTTTCAGCTAAATGTAGGAAGGGGCCGACCAAAAGCTCACCATTATCTCTCGGGGATGAAATAGAGGGGGCAAGGACATTCATCAGTAGCGGAGCTTATCTCTCAAAAATAAACTTCTGGATATCAAGTACACTCGTCTGTATAACAATGGACATCTTTGTGTTAAGAGGGCACGATTCTACTAGAGTATCAAGTCTTTCTTTCATCAACACAAAGCTGATGACAGGAACATGCTTGTGATAACAAAGAAATAAGATAGTAGACTAGCAATTCAACCAACTTCCCATCAACACAACCATAAGAGCTTCATGTCTCCTACAATAGTCTAATTTTCTATTTTTTTTTCAGGAATTTCTATTAAACCATAAATGAGATGTTTATTTGAGTTCTTGATTATACATGATCCTTTCTACACTTGTTTCCTTAAGTATAATTAACTCTTACAGATATATATCGCTCTCATACTTCCTCCTCTTGATGATAACTATCTTCACAAATCATAATCCTTTTGAGTACAAGAATCTCTGAGATTCAAGACAAATCAAAGAAGAATTGGAACTAGAAGAAAAGGTGCAACTAGAGGAAGAGTAAATGTTCACATTTACTATGTAAAGTGTTATGGCTTTTGAAGTTTGGAGATTTTCTGAGTTAATGATGATTGTAGAGGACTTCTAATATAACATTAGCTTGGCTCTTGTGTTGTTTCATACATTAACATTTTTCTTAACTATAATTAACTCTTACAGATTTATATCATTTTCATACTTCCTCCTTATGGTGATTGTCTTCACAAATTATATTCCTTACATATTCCTATGAGCATCTCAAAAATTCATTGCTTTCTTGCTTTCTCTCCTTTAAAGCCTAGTCCTTTATCAAAAGTCAGTACTCTTCGTATTCCTTTGCTTTTTGCCTCTTGGCCAATTTATTTAAGTCATTGCTCCATCCCCTCTTACTTCATTTATACACCAAAGCTTTCTCATGTACCATATGTTCTTAGATCTTGCATAGGACACTAGATTTTCTGTAAGACTTGTGCCACTTTGGTTTTAACCATAGATAGATGCTTTGTGTACGTCTGCATCTAAATCAAAGAATACTTCTTTGAGCCAGATAAGCTCCAATCAAACTTTGCAAATTCTATACTATGCGTCACTCGAGGATAGAGACAATATAGGTTTTCGTTTTGACATTCATGAGATAATTCTTTCTTATCAAAGCATGATCATAAAACCACTAGTGTTCTTCTTATTATCTGTTAAGCATTCCAAATTTGCATCTGAATAGGCCTACACGTCCAAATCATCATTAGATGGATAGTATAGGCATTCTTCTACTAGTCCCTTGAGGCACCTTAGCACTCTTGTTGGATAGAAAAGAAAACTTAACTTTAAATAGTAGGTTCAAGGAAAATATCAAAGTTCCTCTTCTAGAGACTAAAAAAACAAAGAATGGTTAGAATTGAATGACATTGTGTTATAGACTCATTGATTGTCTATACGATTTAAAAAGATTAAGAATTTGACGTTAGCTAGTTGGTCTTGTGTGGGCCTAAATCCTAATATTTAGATATAAGTATGTACTCTTAAAAAAACCAAGTAATGTGGTGTCACCTAGTGGTTAGGTTGTTTGAGCCTCATGGTTACTCAAACCCAAGCCCAAGCTTCTAGAAAGTTCCAAGTAGTCCAATAGCTAGATCTTGACTTTCAAAACTTTTCCTCAAGCTTGAATTTGTGATGATCTGCAAACCTCCTTTAGCCCAAAGCATATACTTACTTTGCATACATTGATGCTATTCAATGTTTTAATAAGAATATCAACCATTTGATGTTTTATACCTATATGAAGTATTTTAAATTGATTTTCTACTACCCTTTCTCTCACATAATTATAGAGTACCTCAACGTTAATTTTATGTCTTGCATGAAACATAGGATTGGGTGCAAGGTGTACATTATTTGTGTTGTCACACATGATTGGAAACCAATCAAACTCCATATGTAGATCATGAAAGAGATTTCTAATCCATATTAATTCATGTCTAAATTGAGATAATCCTTTTTACTAAGCTTTAATTGATGATAGGCAAACTATGGCTTGCTCCTTTGTAAACATGAGATAAATCTTGATCCAAGCATTCCCATGTATCCACTTATACTCGTCTAATCCTCTTTAGATCTTCCCCAATCGGCATCCATTAATACTTTGACATGCACATTACCATCATATGGATAATATAAGCCTTCATTCATGGTTCCTTTCAAATATTTGAGCATCCTTTCGGCTGGTTGAATGTGTAGTACTTTTGGTTCTTGCTATTTAAGGCTATATTATGTTTGCATAATCTAAACCCTTTGAGGTTCAAAATATCCTAATCCTTTGAGGATGAATAGGTGTGATCCTTTGCAAGGAAGCGCAAGTCTCTATGGCTAGACAAGCATGACTGCTTAAAGAGCATCATTTTAAAGAAAATACTAGAAAAACATGATTCTATAAGACCACGATCTTGAGCAAAACACACAACATGTTGAAACAAACATGATGTATTTCTTTCGAAGCATCATGAATCTTTCATCGTTGAACTCCTGATTGCTTGTAAGAGATTGTAATCTTCTCAATCAAGAAAGATTGATCCATTGTAATAGAAGATCGTGATTCCCTATGGTTCCAAAATCAAATTCCTTTACGTAGCATTGCAATCCCATTTCTACATCCAAAGTATGGTGAATACCCACAAATGCTTTGTGAAGAATCACAACCATTTGAGAGAATCAAATAAACATGACCCTTTTTATCAAATTACTTTTGTGGGGACGGTCTCACCTAGTGCCTCCATGTGAGACTCAATGTAACCACAATCACTATCTAATATAACTAGTGTCTTTGATGGAAGCGCGTAACTCTATCTAGGCAATGTGAAGAATTTAAACTCTCTCTTATCTCATCTAAAGAAGAGGGATATAGTAGTGGAATCTATTCCACTTTCCCATTCCCTTGAAAGAGATTCTGATGAATTCCTATATTTTTTTCTCTCCATTAATGAGATTATATGCATAATTTCTCCATGTTTTCCTTTCTAAATAGTGGAGAATCAAACTCCTATATTAAGGATCATCTTAATAAAAATAGAGTAAAAGAATCACATAATAAAGTAACAACCCTACTTCAACAATCTCAGTTGAGAAGTGACGACCAAACACCTCTAGTCATATGCTCATGGATAAAGTAAGTATACTTTTCATAAGAGAACCTACCTAAATTCGTTTTCAGTGGTAAATCATACTCAAATACCATCCCCAAAAAAAAAATCTTTTCCTTTACTTTGTCTTTCAAGTAAGAGGATCTAATGTGAGATCCCTCCCTACTTTCTTGTTTCCTTAAAAGAGATATTGATGAACTTATTTACTCCTCTCTTCCATGGATAAGAGCATATGCATAAGCTCTCAATGGATCCTTCCACAAAGTGGAAAACAAATCTCCTATAAGGAATGAAAGAATATATCATGATAAGAGGAGAAAATAAAATATTTTTAAGGTTTGAAGCCCTCCTCTGAATTGGTCACTAATCTTGTGAAAGAATGCTTGTGAGACTATCTATAATGATCAATTTGCTAAGTCATGAATCTATAATGTCCATTCAGTCCAACGAAATCATCCTTTTCAAAAGTATAAGGTGATTATTTCATATATATGGAGAGAAAATATCCCATTACACACTCCATCAAAAGAAGTAAACTTCCCTAAGCTAAACTCCAATTCCTAATGAGATAGCTATAATGACTCTCCTATGATCTAGTGAAATATGGCCCCCATGGATGATGATTTCTTTGTTTCTTTGGTATGTCAGACATCAGAAGAACTAAGCTTATGTCATGTAAGAACTCCTCTATAAGCATCATTATTTGAGCAATACTTCAAAGTTTGAAATTTTTATCACATTGTGCAAGAAAATTTCACTTAATTTCTCTAAATATGTGCTTCTTCTTTGCTTCAATCGTATCTCAACTTAGTTATGAATTCTCATAATTCTTTTGCATAGTGAATAATAGACATTGTTTCATAAAATAAGTGAGTGATTCCAAACAATATACTAAATTATTACCTCATAAAATATCTTCAACTTGTTCTCAAAAGTTAGACTATATCTCAAAAGTGTCATCAGTTCTCTCTGATTTGACACACTTGTAATCTTAAACTTGATTCTTTGAGCACATATCCCATTTTGTAAAAACCTTATTGTCAAATTTAGCTAAGATCCTAGCTTTCAAATTTTCTACCATTCATACTAAAATTTACACCACTTTGACATCTCACTCTAAGAAGTTCATGAGAATTGACACCTTATCCTCCTAATTTTCAACTATCATACCTAAAGTTATAAAATGACTTTAACCTATTCACACAATAAGAATTTACTGAATTCCTTTTACAAAAATATTGATTTTCTATAAGGGAATGTGTGTACAAAAAGGTTTGGCTTCCTTCTGCACATAACCATAGAAAAGTCTCTAACAGTAGAGAGCTTTTCTTCACAACCTCTCACCTTGAATACCTCGATGGTCTATACCTATGTATTGGACTTACATTCTCCTAAATGAACCTTATCTCTCTAATTTCATGATCTTAACTTATAAACAATATTTTTCATGCCTTTATTACTTAAAATCCTAACTTTGAAAATCTTAGAACTATTTTAGATCCAACTTCTAAGTATACGTTACATGTGTGAATCTGTCCCAGGTTCACATAGGCATGGTTTTGAATGTCCAAGCTTCATAGTGTTTTTGCTCTTCCTTTCTTCACTTGTTTCTTTATTGGTTCTCTTCATATAATTCATGTCTTCATTCTCAATTAGCAAGTGAAGCTCTAACCCAATTGACATTCTCTGAGTCTTCATATGTTCTTCTTCTCTTTAATTCCTACCATTCCTTTGAATCTACTTGTCTTCACACTATCTAAGATGTTGGTCATGATGTGTGCTATTTGATCCTTTGTAGGAGTATACACCACTTCAAGTTCCTTATCCTTTCTATTAGAAAAGTATATTGAAATTCTATATGTTTAGTTCTTGCATGAAATATTGGATTTGCTACAAGAAACTCATATTCTCTCCAGGAATTTTTGGTATATCTTGATCAATGCCCAACCTTTTGAACAAGGTTTGCATCCATATGATTTCTTTAACTTCTTCTAACAATCCTTTATATTATACTTTTTTTACGATAAAGCTACTTTGTCTTTCTTCTTTGAACAACAATTCACAAGCTTATCACCTATGTACACCATGTATCCATGGGTTGACCTTCTATCATCTTGAGAGCCTACAGAATCTGATTCATTATGATCTCAATTTTATGTAGGATGTAAAAGGATTATATGATCCTTCACTTAAGGTTCTTTTGATATACCTGAGAACTCTTTGGCCTGCAATCCAATGTGGATCCTTTGGACAATGCATAAATTGTGAGAGGACTCCCACTACATAACTAAGATTGAGTCTTGTAAGTGTAGCATAAATCAAGATTCCCACAAGAGATCAATATTTTCTCATGTCTTTATACCATTCACCATCATATTTACTAAGTTTGTGATTGACTTCAATGGATTTGAGGCCTCTCTGCAACTCTCCATGTCAAACTTCTTCAATAGGTTTAGATGATAGCTTTCTTTTGACATATATAACCAATGAGCTCCATAAATGATTTCAATTCCAAGAAAGTATGATAACTTTACTAGATCACTTATTGTCCTTATGGTTGAAATTTTGGCCACAAAACTAAATGTCACATCACAATCTATCCCATAAGCTTGAGCATATCCTTTCACCAATAATCTAGCTTTCTATTTGGCTATTCTTCCATTGGGAAGCCTCTTTGCTTTATAAACCCATTTATTTCCAACGACTTTCTTACCATGAGGTCTTGGAACAAGTTCCCATGTCTTCATCTCAAGTGCATTGAACTTTTACTTCATTTCATCCTCCCATTGTAACTTTCCTTTTGCGTCATCACAGTTCTTAGATTCTTCAACATCTTTGACCACATAACAATAGCCTTTCTTAGTCATATAAGACGTATCATACTAGTACCTCGTTCGTTGTCTCCTTATTCATTTTAACCTTCTTGGTTCATCCTTTTCATGTGTGTTTGAATATATTTATTCATCAAACCTAGGTGCATCTTCATTTCTTCTTGATGATTTAGCCCTAGATAAAATAACTTGCACACGATCTTTATCTTCATACACCTATACTTTTGATTTAACTTTTTCACTTCTCCTTACCTCTTCTTCAAATTCTTCAATTGTTTGACTTTCTTCTTTTTGTTCATCAAATGCTACATCTCTGTAAACAATAAATTTTCTGGTAAGAGAATTCCACAACCTATAAACCATTTTGTTTCATCATATCTATTGAATAGATACTTTTGTGCCTTTGCTTGTAGCTTATGCCTAAGTTAGCATGGTACATAAGCATAGACAGTTGATCCAAACACTTTACAATGATCCAATATTGGTTTCTTACCCCCCCCCCCCCCCCAACTTTATACAGTTCCATCAAGAGTTGTACATGGCAATCTATTCACAAGATAAGTAATTGTATTCACACCCTCAACCCATAGATAATTTAGAAAAAAAATTATTTAAGCATGTCCTTATTTTGAGTTTTATATCTACAAGTTATCTATCTCTCTCTCTCTATCTTAATACCTGCATTCCAAAGAGAATCATTGAATTCTTGGGAGAAATATTATCCCCTTGCATTAGACCTTAACCTCTTTACTTTGACCAATTACTCTTTTTGCATATGCATGGAAATGCTTGAAGGCTCCAAATACTTTTGATCTTTCATTCAAAACATAAAGAGTTATCCATCTTGTAGCATCATCAATAAAAAGAACATAATACCTAGAGCCATTTATTGGTTCTTCTTCTGTTGGTTCCCAACATCTGTATGGATGGGCTTTAGTATTCTGTCATGCTTGAATCCTTTCTTTTGAAATGGTAATCTATGTGCCTTTCCCATTGGGCATGCTTCACATTTCTAGACCATTTGTTGATTCTCCACATTAGGTAGACCTAGAGCATATTCATTTGACACCATAGCTTTGAATCCTTTTTTATTCAAATGTCCTAACCTATTATGCTAAATATATAATTATGTAATCACCTCCTCACCATGTGTGAGAAAATCTTGACCAATATCCCCTTGCACTCCCAAAGTGAAGAGTCTTCCTTCCTTCTTACAAGAGACAATTTGATTATGTCCTTTGTTTGGATCTTCCAGAAGAACTCCATTTGTAAACCCAACTTGAAAACCTTTTTCAACTATCATCAATGATGTCATCAACTCAAAACAAGACCTGTAGGTGTCAAAATTAGAAAAATAGAAAGTGGATCGTAGGGTTTTGACACATTCTTGATGTGATGGTAGGATTATTATCCTCAACGTCACCTTCGCCTCAAGCAATGAGTTCCACAAGGAGAGGCCATGTTCTCTAGTTTGGGATTCGTGGGATACTTCCTTTGGAATTCACAAACCTTGATTGTTGCTTTCTGAAGATTTTTTGTAGGTTCCCAAATACAATCATTAAAATTTTTCCTTTTCCAATGAATAAGGTATTCCAATCTTCCTTGAGAAATTCTTGAATTTCTGACATGCTCAACCTCAAAATCTTCATGATCTTCAATATTAATAGGTGGTGGAGGACCTTCCTTGGGTTCTTCACAAGATGGATCCTTTGAGATTCTAGTGGTATGTTGTGATGTTTCAAAGATATTTGAACGAGAGCCTTGAGTAAGCGCACCTCCTTGATTAAACATGAACTCTTCCTTGTCTTTTACCTTCTTGTTATTTTTGTAATGTGTATGCCCCATATTGTTTGTAATGATCTGTAGGGCTTCAAAGGTTGTTGATTCAAATTCTTAAGTTGCAGTGTCTTGATTATTCAATACTTCGAGCTCTTTGGCTTGAAGTTCTTTGAGTAACTGATTCCCACATTGAAGTGCTTGATTAATAACATCCTCCAAGGTATCTGAGTGATTCTTGGACAGAAAGAGGTACTTCAATTTAGTTTTGAGGCCACTTTAGAATTGATTAACCATGTAGACTTCTTGATATGTATAATCATGAAATAATATCTTGAGATCTAAGGTATAGCTTGAAATTGACTAATAACCTTGTTGTAATAATGTTCCCAACTATTGTATGTGTCCGATCAAATCCTTTATGGTAGATTCAATGTCCTTGCATGTGGAATCTATGGTGTCTGATCGTGATGAAGGTAGTTTGGCCAAAATATCATGCAAGCCTTAGATTGCGACCTCTGAATAGATTGGATGAGATTTGGGAACTATACTTTTGATAAATTGATCTCGCCCACACAAGGGAATTATACAATATTATTTAACTATGATAAGAAGTTTTACAACCTGGGACTAATAGGTATGTATAACTCAACTACGGATGTTACTGGAGATCTCATAACTTGGGATATAGGTATGAAACACAATATCTTAATTTCAAGATCTCCCTACAAGGAACTGGATTGGATACAAGAAATAACTTGATAAGATCTCATACAACAAGATTATTAGAGGAAAAGACTAGATGTTCAAGAGCTAGACTAATTAGGATTCGAATAAGGAACAATATAAGAACTAAAACTAGAGCTTCAAAAGTACTTACTTGAGGATCACGACTCCTTGAGATCCCAAGACTGGCATTGACAAAATTGAGGATGTATGTGGTCAAGCCCTCCTTATATAGGTGCTCAAGGGTGGTTAGAAATTGATGATCTCATCGATGATATCATCAATGTGAAACAAGACCTCCAAGTGCCATGATTTAGGTAAATAGACATTTGATCTTAGTGTATTGGCACATTCCTTACATGATGGTAGGATTAGTTTCTCTAAATTCACAACCAAACATGAGATATAAAAATTCACATGGAATCTAAGAATTAGGATGGTTTTCTTTGTGTGCATAACATCACCTCCCCCTCAAGCAATGAGTTCCATGAAGAGCATCCATGTTCTCTTAATTGGGTTGCATTGGATCCTTCCTATGGAATTTAGAAACCTTGATTCCCACTCTTTGAAGATTTTTTGTAGGTTCCCAAGAAGGATCACTGACATCATACCTTTTCCAATGAATAGGTTATTCCAATCTTCGTCGAGAGATTCTTGAATCTAAGACATTCTCAAACTCTAAATCTTCATGAGCCTCAATATTGATAGGTTTTGATGGAGTGGGTCTCTCTTGAGCTTCCTTGGGTTCTTCACAATATAGATCCTTAGAGCTTTTAGTAGTATGTTGTGGTGCTTCCAAGATCTTTAATGGAGAGCCTTGCGTGATACCTCCCTACTTAAACACAAAATCCTCCTTGTCATTTACCTTCTTGTTATCTTTGTAATGTGTATGATCCATATCGTTTGTAATGATTTGTTGGGATTCAAAGATTGTTGATTCGAATTTTGGAGTAATAGTGTCTTGATTATTCAATAGTTCTCACTCTTTGGCTTGGATTTCTTTGAATAATTGATTCTCACATTGAATTTCTTGATTAATAACATCCTCTAAGGTATTTGCTTGAGGCATGGATAGCAACAGGTACTTCACTTTAGGTTTGAGGCCACTTTGGAACTCATTATCCATGTAGTCTTATTGATATGTATATCTATGATACAATATCTTGAGATCTAAGGCATAGCTTGAAACTGAATGATCACCTTGTTGTATGAATCTTCCCACCTGTTGTATGTCCCCAATCAAACCATTTATGGTAGATTGAATCTCCTTACGTATGGAATCCATGGTGCCTTGTCTTGATGAAGGTAGTCTTGTCAAAATGTGAGGGGAGAATTAGATTGTGCCATATGAATAGATTGGACAAGATTTGGAAATTATACTTTTGATTAAAAGATCACCCATTGAAGGGAAATAATAAAATAATATTGAGCTATCATAAGAATTCCCACAACCTAGGACTTGTAGGTATGGATAATGCAACTAGAGATGACAGAGGAGGTCCCACAACTTGGGTCATATGGGTATGAAATATGATATCTAAATTACAAGAAATACCTTGATGGAGATGGAATAGATACAAGAAATAACTTGACAAGATCTTATATTAAAAGATTACAAGAGGACAAGACTAGATGTCCAAGAGCTAAGCTAATCAGGAGTAGAAAAAGGGACAACACAAGAACTAGAAGTGGAACTTGGAAAGTGCTTACTTGGTGATCACGACTCCTTGAGCTCCCAAGACCGGCATTGGCAAGATTGAGGATGTATGTGGCCAATCCTTGCTTATATAAGTGTTCATGGGCTATGGTCAAGGGGGTTATGAGTTGAGGATGTCATCAATTATGTCATCCACTCAAAGCAAGATCTCCAAGCATCAAAATGAGGTAAATAGATAGTTGATCTTAAGATTTTGATATTGTGATGTGATGGTAGGATTAGTTTCTTCAAATTCGTAACCTGAAATGAGATATAGAAATTCACATGGAATCTAAGGTTTAGGATGATTTTCTTCATGTCCATTAAATACCATGATTTGTTCTCATCAAACACAATATCTTGACTAACTATAAAGCCTTTCTTACTAGGATTATGTAGCCTATATCCTAAGGTCATAGCCTATTAAAATACATTTCTTGGCCTTAGGATCTAATTGAACTTTCATCTGAGATGGTATGTGTGCATATGCAATGCACCCAAATATCATGCAATGGTCCAAGCTTGGTCTTCTTCCATTCCAACTTTCATGAAGGTTCATATCATCCAAGGCTTTTGATGGAAATCTGTTTATCAAATATAAGGCAATGGATACATCCTGTATCCAAAAGCAATTAGGTAATATCTTCTCATTTAACATGGAACTTGCTACTTCCATAGAGATTATATACCTCCTTTGTGCTACTCCATTCTGTTCAAGTGCATATCGAGTAGTTATCTCTCGGGTTTTATTTGTTTGAATTTTCACAAGAGCTAGATACTTCTTAAAACATGAGAACACATCATCCTTATACTTGATAAAGCCTAAAGTATATTCCATTTGCTACAATCATCTATAAATCACATATAATACCTTGTCTGCGAGGTGGATGTTTCTTTGCTTGGTCCCCAAACATATATGTGGACAAGCTCCATAAGGTCTCCATGTATGTACTCTTTCTTTATGAATGGTGGCTTGTGAAATTTCCTAAATTGACATGCACAACACTTGTGTATCATGTCTTGCTATGCGATAGTGGGTAGACCAAGAAGACTTTGATCTTGAGTGATTTGTTTGAGGTCTCTTTCTCCAATGTGGACAAACCTTTTAAGCCAAACCTCTAGCTTTGATAGGGTTTGGGTACCATAATTAAAAAAAAAAAATGTTCTTGGTGTCTTGGGGTTCAAAAGTGAACAATCTAATTGTGTTTCTCCCTTCTTTATCCTCTTGAAGCCTTAATATGGATCCTCTACATAGGGTCCATGCTTGTTGAATCTCATCTATAAACCTTTCTCAATAATCTGACCTACACATTAGGTTTTTGGTAATACTTGGTACATAGAGATAATTGATCAACAGATTCATCTTACCATTAAAATTCTTCACATTACCATCTTCTCCACAAGGTTCCTTGTATCATCATGTGTCTAGAACACATGCTTATTCTTTAGGTGTTCCAACTTTGTGAGGAAGGATACATTCCTTGTTACATGGTTTGAG
>CM035441.1:77861608-77914108 GCA_020310875.1 Ceratopteris richardii | reverse complement strand
CACCTAAGGCCCATCATGTGCTACGTGTACAAAATTATAAGACTAAGTAGGAATTTCCTACTTTTACAAGCTTAAGTGGTGGTTATTGAGAACAAATTCTCTATGCAGACCTATGAAATCTCCTTTGTTTCTAGTGATCTTGATACCATTGGAAATCTTGTTACAAGAGCACTGCAACAAGCTAAAGATAATCAAAGTCTAACAATTGGGTGAAGGGAGAGGCGAGTTCAAAGTTTACTAGCTGCTAAGTTATCACCGATTGCAAACAGGTTTGAAGTGCCTACTTTGGATGCTTCCAAAGTGAGCTTGGAGATAGATTCTCAAATTTGAATCTAAAAACCTCTAGAAAATACTCCAAGAAACACATATAAAGAAAATGATCAAATTTGTACACCATATGATACCTGTTCAAAAGGAGTCACAATGGCCCTCTTACATGAATTTCACTTTGTTATGTCTGATATAAAATGTCTACTATTGCAAAAAATATTGTTACTAATGTGTGGTTGTGCCTCGACAGATAGTGCATCTGTCTCTAGGTGCAAGGACATCATGGGTTCAAAACCAGACTCCTACTTTTGCTAGCTTTTCTTGGGAAGGAAACAAGTTCTAAGCCAGGAAGTAAATATCATAGAATTTTATGAGGAATCAAATGGTTGGACAAGATGGATATGATGCACATCTTCCATCCAGAATGCTCTGGGTTCAAACCATAGCGATGAAGCTTGTGCAAAGCTAGAATACCCTTTTGGATTTCCTTATGAAATAAAGGATGGTGGCCTTTAGCTTGTGCACAGCTAGAATACCCTTTTTCATTCCCTTCTCCATGACATAAAAGGACGGTGGTTATTAAGAGAGAATGATTGTTATGAAGAAATTTATGTTGAATAGAACACTTGCGAGGAAGAATCAAGATCTCCATGATTTCTCCTAAGCTCAAGGTCACCATAGAATCTCCACCATGGCTCTGATACTAGTGAAGCATTATGATGACCTACACAGAGATATGAGTCTCTTTTTTCTACCAAGCACATGCCTCTATATATAGCTCTTGCCAAGGGGCTACCCACTATATCAAGTGGATACTAACCATCCAAGTGTTGACCATGTAACTACATGTGTGCAACATGACCTAGTTAAATCTAGTTAGCTCAAGTGGATGCTCCTAGAAGGCTCTAGAGCTCTTTGGGTGAAACAATCTCCCATATCTCTCATAGAACTTGAACCCAAGACCTCTTGCGTCTCATCCATATGACTTAACCAATAGGCTAAGCACTTTTTCTTGTTTGGAGCACATAAGCACCTCTACCTAATTCTACTCTCGAGATTTCTTCCCTACGCTTAAATCACCAAATAATGTCTATTCTTGGATCCACCTAAACCTATCTAAGCCTCATGTCATAAACACCATTTATAACAATTCTTTTGATGAATTGCCTCACAATATGCTCTTAATCAATGACTTATCCAATAATCCCAAGTTTGTTTGGAATATCCTTCATCTTCATGACAAAATCAGTCACACTTTGCTTAAGCATCTTCTCGAATGTTGTGAAATCCATCCACAATCGGTTTGAAAAATGCTTTCAAAGCACTCCATGTCTCTTGAAAGGTCTTACAATTCCTAATATGAGGAAGTAAGTAATTAGAGATAGAGTTTAGAATATCTGAGCTTGCCAAAAGCATCGCACCATATGTCAAACTTTCCTATGTCTCTTTAGCTGATTGTGCTTTGTTTCCGAGTACAGGCATCACCTCATCTCCTGAGATGTATCCATATAGGTTTCTTCCTTTCAAGTAAGCCTCCATCCTTACAGACCATGTTGAGTAGTTCCTTTGATCTATTTTTTCAATGGAGGATGGAAATCCATCACCCATAATGTTAGGTGTATGAATATGCTCTAATACTATTGTAAGGAGTGATGGTGACTCTACAGAGATGCGTGGGTCTTGATAAAAACCTACTTGAGTCCAGCCTAAGTAATTCTAGAGAGTCTTAATAAAATTCCTAATATTACTATAGTGCTTTGGAACAGAACCTTGAAACTCTATGTCAAAACACATAACTTATATGTACAATTCAGCTTGAGAAAACCTTCTATTTATTGAAGAAGGCACTTAGAGTTTTACATAGCGCTCACATTGTGGTCGGAATCGACCCAAGACCTTTTCCTAACCTTTGAATGAAGAGTTAAGTGAGTGATACCAAGTTATTTCATGAATTTACTTGGAATATACTAAGATCAAAATGAAAAACAAGTCAAGGGGGTTATCTTTAGTTTTCAAGATGATGAAGATGCACAAACACAATCACCTTGATTTTGTTTTAACTAAAGATATACAAATCCATTGGCTATAAACCTTTGTAGGCATGCTCACAAGAGTCCTAGCTTCATACAACAACTAATAGATCAGATAATGACATCATAAGTGTGGTGCAATGAGTGAGAAAATATGACAACCTTAAAGCTAAAGGTGGAGAACTCCAAAAGCTTTGAGGGAAGTACATGAACCGCTCAAATGAGTGTCATGATCAGCTCTCATACACATGACTAAAGGACCAATATAAATATGATTTTAACTCATGAATGGTGGTTGGATCTACTTAAAAGGGATACATGCTTTTAGAGTTAATGTGAATTCGAATTCAAATATGAATCGTGGAATTTTCCTCTCAATATGACAACGAGATTCTGTCCAAATAACCTATTTACTTTTGTCTAAAGTAATACTAGAAATTAACATTAGTACTCATTTTCTTTTCTCTCAAACATGTGTAAGGGCTTTGAGACTCAATTTTCTTGTGAAGTCCTAATGCATAAAGAAAAGCTGTTAAGCTTGCTTCATTCACCAAAAAAATATTTTGTAACTCACCGTTGTGAGTTTCTAATCATGTGTACGTGTGACATGGACAAGAACTAAATGTCATTGGTGTACATATCAACCATGTCACTTCTTTGATTGTTACTAACATTTTTCTATGTTTAGTTGGCAAGTATGTTGAAATAATTCTCTTTACCTTATGTATGTTAAGAATTCAATGGCCATTCGTCATGATTCAATTGCAAGACCTTTGTCCGTTGGATGATATTTTGATTGGTAAAGAAATTTATGAATACAAGGGTCGTAAAATTTTATATTTTTACTTATTAATTTCTTTCGTTTTTTTTTTTCATTCTTAACTCATTTGGCCTATGAACATAATTTAGATTTTATAATTGTAATAATGTTTACTATAGGGTAATTATATACATAAGAACATACATTCTCATGGTAATTAAACTATCTATGCATTTCATGCACACACCCCTCCTCTTCACATCTTGTATCGTTCTACCCCTAACCCTTAACTTCTACATCCCCTTTGGAAATACATGCATACACATACACACATACATAGAAGCTTAAGTTTTTATTGCTTTAACAAGTTCGTGTCACTCGTGATGTATTGGATTTCTTGAGATGAATGCCAACACATAGGTTACATGTTTATGTAAGAAGTTTGTGTTCTCTCTTTCATACATGAATGAGGATTCATATTCCTAACCCTCTTACCCTTTCCAAAGTTTGCAGAAGAAAACGTCTCCCTTTACATCCATAGTAGTGCATCTGTTTATTGTTCTTATGCGTTACAAATAATATTTCTCTTTAATCTCTTAAGCTTTTTTTTTTATTGGTGCATGTAGGCACCTATAGTTTCACGTCCCTATTAGATATAATATTTGGTATGCAAATATAAACGTTGGTTTAGCATTTGTTAGCTTCGTGCCTAGTAGCTTTAGCGTAAGCTACTAAACGAAAGATGGCTTGGGAGGGTGGTTTTAGTACCCATGTGACCCTTCATATCCCACAAAACATGAGTTGATGTTTGACATGTGCCAAGATTATAGAACTTGAAGTTCCATTAGGGTAGAGCTTGGGAAGGGAAGTCCCTAAGGTCCAACATTGAAACTACTTAAGATGGCCCAAAGGTAGCAAATGAAGTCCATATGGCCTAGGGGATGCAACATATGGTGCCTGAAGGTGTAACTCCACACAGGTGAGGGCCTAAATTCTTATACTACCCAACCAATAAGGAGATGTCCATAGCGTAGCTCACAAGGACGGAACCCCCTAATGTCCATCGTGAGGGCAATTGTCTTATCCATAATTCGAAACGCACTTGGACCACTAAAGGTAACGTGCAAAATTCACACATTCTGAAATACGTGTTCACTCACTTAACACGTCCACTTTTGGACAGCATTTGGTCTTAATAATTGAAAATACATTTGCTACAGTTATGTTCTCGACTCTCTAGTCCAAGGAAAGAGGATACTATGTCCTCTTAACAAACCAAATAGATAATCCACCTATAGGAGCTTAATGGTTGGGTAGGGATTATCAAATAGATTCCCCTCTATTTAGTTTGCCTCATTCCTTCCCATCTTTACCTTGATCAAAGATGAATTGGGAAACCGAGGGGGAAGTCTGGGAATACAAGTTGCATGGATGAAGAAAATGGAGAGCATAGATGCTTCAAACATCAAGGATACATCATATGATCGAATACGTTTGTCTTCATCATATGAGATCAAGGAGGTTTCCATTTACTTCTTCTTTTGTGGTGTCTCATATTTCCTTGCTGCATAGGTAAGAATATGGTAATCGGCATATTTGAATTACAATCACACGTCTTTCATGCACATGGAAAGAGAGATTATGGTTTCTTTTTAATCAAATGCTCGATTAATTTTCCACCATGAAGGAACGCACAACCACATCAAGGCCACATATGCATGAATTGAGTGTACCTTGTGCATTTATGAAGGTACGTACTCACGGAATGATACACTTTAAAGAGTATACAAATACCTTTACAAGAAAACACATATTATATAAAAGTAGAAATCATGCTAAATGGATGTTTTCTCATCAATTCAAGGCATCTTATGTGATCTATTTTTTTGTTCTTGGGTTATCTATGTTCTCTAGAGCTTATGGAATATGCTTATAGCTCACTTTTTAGGAAATAAATTCCCAAAGACATTTGGGAAGCATCCAAATGGCATGTTTGATCATTATTTCTCCGAGGTGAATGTGTAGAATCCGATAAACTTCAAACATGTGGAGCTCTTTGCTTGCGTAGTGCATTCCAAAGCTTTTTAACTTCTTGTACGTATTTTCTTGCAAGATTTCCAAGGATATTTAAGAATTATTAAAATCAAAGAATATTTTATCTTTCTGCGCATCAATCAAGGTTCAGGTATCAATCTTTTATAGTTTGAAGATGGATCTGGAATCTTAACTTATAATCTTTTGGCATGCTAAAACGTGAAAATGTGGGATGGAAGTGTGGATTCCCATTTTAACTCATGCAAGATCCTAGAACTTATTGATAAGGTTTAGGAATTTCCTTAGCTTGTGGTTAAGATTAGTTTTTATCACCCAAATGGTTGTAAATGCACGAGTTATAAGTGCACCTTAACTTGTACGGTGGTTCACCCATAGAGGAACCACATTGATGTTTTTGTACATGAGGGTGTGAGAAACACCTACCTTGAACACTTTCTTGTAATCTTAGATGAGGAGGTTCATAGTGCCTTCCTTGAGCATTGTATTTGGGTGAGGGAACAACTTCATTAGAGGGCATGGACACGTGTGTGCACGTGCATAGACACATGCACAATCTCACCATAGATTCATTCTCATGTACACAAACGTGAATCTTTTTGGCAAAAAAAATATATGAAGAGGGCGGCTCTCTTAGAACGACACTCTCTCTTGACTTCCAAAATAAGAGAAATGTTTCATATGCGATGGGATCTTTGAAAGCTTTGCTAGCCAATGTTGTGTCCACACAACAAGCTACTAAAGGATAATCTATAAATGAACTAACCTAGTCTAGAGGATTATTTTAATAGCATAACTAGACCCATAGGGTGTGAGAGATGCACGTATCTACCCAACTCTACCCCTATATGTACTCTTAGGAGAAGTGGGTGCATGTCCTTGGACACTTCCAATTTTCTCTCATTTGGAAACATTCCTAGGGTCAAAGAACATGGTATCATATGGATACTTAATCAAATGAGTCTTCTCCTTTTAGGAATACCTCAAGGTGGCTCCAAGAGAAGCTTCTCCCAAGAGCAACGTCTCAACCCCTTAGTATCAATTATCCATAAGGTTGAAACCCTTCAAATGGGAGCTCAAGTTATTTAAATTATTGAAGAAGTCAAAGCATAGACTTGGATACACTTTGCCAAGGGTTTCTCAATAAACATCAAGGGTTTTCTAAGGGATCTTAGACCCTTTAATCCATATCTTTCATCTCCTTGGCCTATAATCATACAAAAATATTCCAAATGAGGATTTTGAACCTCTACAAAGCTTTGGACTTACTTCGTTTTATGGATTGATTTCATTCCACATTTTTTGTAAGCTCCTTATACATAGGTGACAACTCCTTGTTCACTGCATCACTTCCAAGGGGGATTTTTTGATTTATTTCATTAGTGATGTTTGTGAACACACTTAGGAGTTTCAATGCACATTTTTCCCTCTTTAGGAGATTTTTCCCCGTGGCTTGTACATAAGCCTACAACCCTAACCACTCACTTATCGTTGTGCATTCACTTGGTAATACAGTTAGTGTTGTTTTTTCTCCAAGGTTCTTGTTCTTCCTTGTGCTATTCATGTGCTTCCACATTCTGCAAACTCCAACAATGAAGAGGTTGCAATTATCTTAGAAAACATGGATTCATGAGTATGTAGTGTTCATGATTCAAGGTATTGATAAGTGATTCTGGGATATTATGGTTTTTTATCTCAAGGTTCAAATCCAAGGTCTTAAAGATACATTTGATGTTGGCATAATTAACATTGAGTGTATCGATGTTGTCTTGGGAAGATAATGGCTTTAGATCCCTAGATCTTCACTCACTTATAGTAAGCAAAAATATACACTTTGTAATAAACTAATAATGGACTTGTGTATGTAATATGAGGTGAAACTGATGTGTTGATTACTCCTTTGATTTTTTAAATAAAAAAGAGAATTGTAAATGATCAATGTCACATAATCCTAGTAGGAGATGGTTGAACCATGCCCTAAGAGAGAGGATTAGGAAGTAATCCTCAACCATGGCTTTTGGGGCAAGTGGTTAGCCCATCACACTCCTAACCAAGAGGTTGTGAGTTCGATTCCCGACATTGGTATCAGAGCCAGGTTGAGAAATTGGGCAAGACGGAGGTTCGCGCCTCATTCATGGGCACTTGGAAAAAGCACTTATCTGTGGTGAGTGTGAAACTAGCCTTGGATGAAGGCGAATGGGCATTTGGGCACCCACAAAGGGTGGGATAGGTCCAAATTTGGTCCATGTGCTGAAGTTTGAGGTTGGTGGAAGCACTCATGCATGGAAAGTGGGTCCAAAAGAGTTAGGAGGGTCCACAAGTGAGCATTGAGGGCAATGCTCAATCTAAGGGGGAAGGAATGTAACATAATCCTAGTAGGAGATGGTTGAACCACGCCCTAAGAGAGAGGATTAGGAAGTAATCCTCAACCATGGCTTTTGGGGCAAGTGGTTAGCCCATCGCACTCCTAATCGGGAGGTTGTGAGTTCGATTCCCAGCATTGACATCAGAGCATAGTTGAGAAATTGGGCAAGATAGAGGTTCGCGCCTCATTCATGGGCACTTGGAAAAAGCACTTATCCGTGGTGAGTGTGCAACTAGCCTTGGATGAAGGCGAATGGGCATTTGGGCACCCACAAAGGGTGGGATAGGTCCAAATTTGGTCCATGTGCTGAAGTTTGAGGTTGGTGGAAGCACTCATGCATGGAAAGTGGGTCCAAGAGAGTTAGGAGGGTCCACAAGTGAGCATTGAGGGCAATGCTCAATCTAAGGGGGAAGGAATGTCACATAATCCTAGTAGGAGATGGTTGAACCACGCCCTAAGAGAGAGGATTACGAAGTAATCCTCAACCATGGCTTTTGGGGCAAGTGGTTAGCCCATCACACTCCTAACCGGGAGGTTGTGAGTTCGATTCCCGACAATCAAGAAGCAAAAAATTTTATGCTTATTCAGTATATAAATACACAAATTAATACAAACCAAGTTTCTTATGTTTTGAGTCCAAGTCCATTGAATGATGTATTCCCTCAAGATCCCCTCATGGATCACCACCTCCCAAGGGACTTACTTAAGGAGACAAACCTAAATGTTTACCCCAAACAAACTCTACATGTCCCAAGAGGCAGAAGTTGAAATGAACAAAGAGAGAACCTAAAAGAAGTTTTGATTAATCCTAGTTAGCCTCATGGGTGAAAGTTCCTCTTAGTCAAATAGAAAGATGGATTGATGCACCTACACATAAACTATCAAAAGTTAAACACTATGATGATAAAATATAAGTTTTGTTCGAGTTAGATGTCTACAGAAGCATGCGAACAACACAAGGAACAAGAAGAAGCTTGGAGCACAACACACAATACTGAATGTATTACCACTAGAATGTACAAAGATACGTAGCCCATTACGACAATAGGTGTATATACAAGCCAGGGGAAAAAACATCCTAAAGAGGGAAAAAAGTGCCCCTGTGGTCCTAGAGTGTTCACACACATCACTACCTAAATATATCAAAAAATACCCCTTGGGAGTGATGCGGTGAACAAGTAGCTGGCACTTATGTATAAGGAAGTGCCAAGCTATATAGAAATCCCTCAACAAAAGGACGTAAGCCCCAAGATTTGCGGAAAGCTTCAAACTTCTCCCTAGGCAGAGCCTTCGTGAAAAGGCTTTCAATGTTCTCCTGCATGGGCACATATGCCAAGTTGATCTGCCCAGCAGAGAACCTCTCCTTGACATAATCATAATACACCTCAATGTGCTTAGGGCCAGCATGGAACACAAGGTTCCTCGCAACTTCCAATGTGCTCTAACTGTCAGTGAAGGTGGTGGTGGCAGAAGACTGACCAACACCCAAATCAGCCATAAGGCATCTGAGCCACACACACTCAACACTTGTGAAAGTTTCCCTATACTGAGCCTCACAACTAGAAGTGGCCACAATAGGCTGCTTCTTGCTCAACTAAGATAAACATGAGCTACCAAGCATAAAGCGAAAGCCACTAGTGCACACAAGTGCCATAGCAACCAACCTAGTCTAAGTCAGAAAAAGCATGCAAATTTGGCGGTAGTGATCCGCCCTTGGCATTAAACAACCCAAGTAAACGAGTACAACTCAAGTAGCAAAAGATGCACTTAACCGCCTATCAATGCTTGACACCTAGGCAATACATAAACCTGCTCATCTCTGAGACAACAAACTGAATATCTGCCAAGTAATGTATAAGTAAATCAAGCATCCAACAGCCTACTAATACAGGAAAGCATCGAATGCATCTCTAGCATCATGAAGACTCAATCGTAAACCTATCCATAGGAGTGGCAATAGGCTTAGAGTCGTCAAGGCCAAAACGATGCAATAATGTGTCAATATATTTCGTTTGACACAAAGCCATTCCACCATCAACTTGCATAAGCTGAATGCTCAAATAGTGATACAAATGCCCCAAATCAGACATCTCAAATGAGCCATGCAAATCATCCTTAAAATCAGAAATATGCTTGTCAATAAGACCAGTGAGCAACACATCATCAACATAGACAACAATGATCAGAAGCACATCATTAGCACGCTTAACATATAAGGTGCTTTCAGTTGGACTATTCTCAAAACCATGTGCAATGAGATAAGCATGTATCTTCTCATACCAAGCACGTGGTGATTGCTTTAAACCATATAATGCCTTCTTTAACCTACACACCTGGTTTTCATGCCCGTTCTACACAAAGCCACAAGGTTGAAAAACATACACTTCTTCATGCAAGTCACCATTGATAAATGCAGTTTTAATGTCCAACTGAGGTACATTCCAACCATGATGGGCTGCAAGTGCAGATATGCTCTGAATAGTAGTCATACGGCATGTAGGTGCAAAGGTCTCATCAAAATCAATGCCTCTTTCCTGTGCATAACACTTTGCAACAAGCCTAGCCTTATACCTATCAACTATTCCATCAGGCTTACGCTTTAGCTTATAAACCCACTTAGTGCCAATGGCCTTCTTGCTAGGAGGCAAGTCACATAAAGACCAAGTAGTGTTCTTCATTATAGAATCATATTCAGATTGCATAGCAGCCATCCAATTTTCTGAATTTCGTGCTTTGTCAAATGAAATAGGATCATTCTCATCACAAAGACTAGATGCAGCCATAGCATAGCAAACTGATGCAAAAGAGGCACTATGAGAGATTGATCCAGTACGATATGAAAGAGGTGCATCTAATTTGCTATCACGCAAAGTCTGCACCAGCCATTTTGGCACAGTTTTTTCCTCCTCAATATCATCTCTCTCATCAACAAGTGCATCATGTAGATATGCATTAGAAATGGGATGATCTGCATCATCACATGAAATCTGCAAAGGCTGAGAAGTTGCCTCATTAGGACCAACACTAGACTGTACACCTCTAAAAAGAGGCAGCAAAGTATCATACATGTCTATGGAGCTAACTGATGTTTCCTTCGTACATGAAAGCAATGGATGAATAGCATCTTCCACAAAAACAACATCACGGCTAACCAGAATGTGTTTGGACTGTGGAGGATACAGTCGATAGTCTTTACTTTCAAAACTGTACCCAACAAAAATACATTTTACTACTTTATCATCCAATTTTCTACGATGTCTAGGCACTAAGGCATATGCCAAACAACCAAAAACACATAGATGAGCAAGATATGGCTTGCGATCATACCAAGCCTCATATGGAGTGATAGACTCCAGCGCTTTAGTGGGACACCTGTTAAGTACATATGCTGCACACATGAGAGCCTAAAGCCGGAACCTATGTGGTAAAGACTGACTCTTGACCATACACCTCGCCATCTCCATGAGTGACCTATTCTTTTGTTCAATAACTCCATTCTGTTGAGGTGTATATGGCATTGTACACTGGTGTTTTATCCCACATGTAGCCAGAAATGAACTAAAGTGAGAAGACATATATTCCCTCCTCGATCAGTTTGGAGGGTGCCCATTTTACATGATGACATATTTTCAGCCAAAAGCAAAAACTGTTTGAAGCACATGAGCACTTCTGACTTTGCCTTCAATGGATATACCCTAGAATAATCAGCGATGAAAGTCACGAAGTAAAGATAATTTGCAAAAGAAGGTGTTTGCATAGGACCATAGACATCACTATGTACAAGCTGCAAGAGTAGCTCGAACTAAACCATCTTTTGGAAAGGAGGAATGCTGCATTTTGCCCAAAATAGAGCCTTCACAAACATGTTTTCTGGGAGCCTAAAGTTTGGGGAAAGAGGACACCATTTCAGATTTCTGGAGGCATAGCAAACTAGCAAAATTTAGATGACCAGAGAATGCATGCCAAATCTTTGCATTTGACATAGCTTGAGAATCATGTACTGCACATGCAAAATTATTGACAGATCTTTCATAGTCTATGAGCATATACAACCCACGACATAAAATGCCAAAAGCAATAATCACGTTGCCATTTGACAGACCATGAACTGTACATCTCTCATCAACAAATTTCACAACAAACCAATCTTGGCTAATGCAGAAACTGATAATAGATTTTTCTTGATCCCTAGCACAAACAAAGCATCTAACAAAGTGAAAGAACTACCATCAACAGTAGTCAAAATGATCTTACCTACTCCCATAACAAGATAAGAGGAGTTGTTGGTGCATGTAAAAATATTCCATGTAGGGGAAGGCTCGAGTGAAGAGAAGAAACTACACTGCGAGGTAATATGTTTGGTCGCCCCACTCTCAAAGTACCAAACATGTGAGTCTACTGCAGACATGCACTGCTCATGAGAAGATGGGTCAAAATTGCAAATAGTAGTAAGCGCCCATTCTTCTTCCTGTAGAAGATTAGCACACTCTGTTTTTGGTGTAGAGGCCTCTACAACAACCATTCCAGCCTCTTTCTTCTTTGCCTCTTTAGCAACCAATTTTGGATAGTTCTTTATGATATGATCATTTTCTTTATAGTACTTGTAGAACAATTTCTACTTTTCTGATTTCTTTTCATCTTTGTCTTCCCTCTTGGATTGTGCAGAATTAGCAGATTTTCTGCTTACTAGTTGATAAGCTCCATTTTCCTTTGCCCTTTTGACTAGCCAAGAAATTAGCTTGATCTCATAATGGACCTGTTCTGCTTGGACTGATCTTCCTACAATAGAACAGAGTCTAACTCCTCAAAAGACAAGGCATTTGGATTGCCTTTCATCATCAACCGAAGAGTAGAAGCAAAAATCTGATATGAATCAGGAAGACCATTCAAAACGGTCCACACAAGTGAGCTATCTGGTATAACCTCATCAGCAAAAATCAACTATTCCTTCAAGTCTTTGATCTTTGTTAGAAAACTATCCATAGAATCACCATCATTCATATGCTCACTGTCCAACTATTTTTGGAGGTAATCAACACGAGCCTCATTCCTAGCTTGATACAATGTGGTAAGTGTATCCCAAGCATCCTTAGCTGTTCTACAAGAGGGAATGTGAGGAATAATGGAAAATTTGATAGACAAAGCTATCAATGCATGTGCCTAGGCATCTCTGCCATCCCAAGAAATTTTCTCTACAGTAGGTGCAGTAGAAATTGCAACACGAATAGGAATATGCAAAATATCATCAACTTGGACACCTTCTACATCAGCTTCAGTACCTACAGTTGTAACAGTTGCAGGTGTGATAGGACGTTTTTCAACACTTTGCACAATGTTCCATAGTCCTTTTGCAACCAATACATGTCACATCATATAAGCCCACAATGCGTAGTTGGTACCATCCAACTTATCCTCAACACCCAACATATCAAATGCATCATTGCTTTCAGCCATGGCCGGTGACTAAAATACCTTGATGCAAAATATTGACTGTATCTCAAAAAGTTGAACAAAACTGCCCAGAAAAATTCTGCTAAACCTATAACAGACTTGCCAATGCTTATATTGGCGAATCAAAACTGGTATATACCTTTGGCACAAAAAGACAAAATAGCCTACACAAGCACTGCAATAGTGCGTTCAGAGGCCGAAACAAGCTCAGACCACAATTTTGGCATGATAGACTATAGCCGTTTTGATCTACGAAACATGTTAAGTATGCTCACCAAAATTTGTGTGATTTGGAGACTGCAACCAAAGAGGTCTCAATGATGCCCTAAATGAAGCGGTGACCTGCTCTGATACCAATTGTTAGTGAGTTAGACATCTGCGGAAGCACGCGAACATCACAAGGAAGAAGAAGAAGCTTGGAGCACGACACAAAATACTGAATGTATTACCAATAGAATGTACAAAGATAAGTATCCCATTAGGGCAATAGACGTATATACAAGCTGGGGAAAAAAAACTCCTAAAGAGGGAAAGAAGTGCCCCGGCGAACCTAGAGTGTTCACATACATCACTACCTAAATATATCAACAAATTTTGCATGGCTTAGCTTCATGCCTTAAGTTTTGCATGCCTTAGGTTCGTACCTTTCCAAGGAGGAATGATAATTTTGAGTTTTTAGTCATGCCCTTTGGAATGTTAGGGAATCAGCAAAAACTTTTTCAAGTGTTAGATGCAAACAAGCTGTATGGTATGGAATCAAACTGCAAATTATTTGCCACACAAATAAAATATCTTGTTCATATAATTTCTTAAATTCAAGTTTACGTAGATGCGCAAAAGGTCAGTAAATATTGAACTCATCCAAATTTTGGGTGATAATCTCTCAAGTATGCTTTGGGATTAGCAAAACTATGCCAAAATAGTAGCAATATTAGTATAGTTAATTGCTTTCAAATTCAAATTTGAACTCAAGACTTCTTCCTTGATCTCTTGCTTCTCAATGCTCCAAGGGGCATCCAACCAAAGGGTCCTCAAGCTTCTAAGGTTGGAGCTCGAATTCGAACATAAATCCATAAGTAAAAACATCTATTGTGAAATAACGTGTTTCCTTGCTTCTAGTGTGAAACAGGAAAATAAATATTATGGCTGCAAAATAAAATAAGAACACTTTGATTAAGTCCAAAAATAGAACTCTTAAAGGAACATAACGAAAAATGCCTTCAAATTTCTTATTTTGAAGTCACTTGCACTTTTTTGTTTTTGAGTCTTTAGAAATAGGATTCCTATTATTATCCATATGGGTAGTGTGGAAGCTCTTTTACCCAGCTCTTGCATATATGATCAAGAGTTCTAATAATGAATGCCCTTAATAAACGAATGTAGAAGTCTGTATCTCAAGAGGATAGATGCATTAAAAAATATTATCAATTGATAAAGTGGGAGTTTTATGAACTTTTTATTCCCTATCCAATTCCTGGTTGATGAAGTTGTAACATCTTTCTGAGGTGATCTATTTCGCTTTTAGCTTATCTCTTTGGATTACAAAGATCACTGAATTTCTAAATAGAGAGACATTTTTACAAGTTTCTTTAAACCTAAAAGGGTAAGGGATCTCTCAACAACTAAATCGTTTGGAGAATTTTTGAAATTGATCACAGGTCTCTACTTTCATATACTCCAGAATTCTTATCTCTAATAGTGTTCCAAAGTTCTAGAGAAAATCCCATTACTTAACCGAAAATTATTTTTTATCAGAGGTCTTCATATTCCTCTTGATAATCCTTTGCATAGTGTACCGTACCATTTTGCTCCTAGCACATTTAAATGTGGTGTTTTATGTCCTACTCTTTCTATGGCACCTCTAGTATCAAGGGTGGATTAAAGCAGTTTGTGAGCTCTAGAATTCATTTACATACATCTATCGATGATCTACAGAAATATATTTGCATTTTTCATGTGGATTAGGTAGTGGAAAATAAACTAAAACTCAAGCCATTATCGAGATAAGATCATTGTGTGTACGCTATATGGTTGAGAGTTTGGTAAATCACCTCCTTCAGTTAAATTTGGGGCTGTCGGCAAACCTACATGTTTAGGAGAAATCTATGAGCATTGAAAGCAGTCTCGGTTGTCATTTCCCGAGACGAGGCCTCTTATATTGCCATTAAATATAGGAAAGGGAATTGCATAGAAGCCATCGATAACATATAAAGCCTTACTCTATTTTGAGATTGTCATTATGACAAACGTGAAGTATACTGATGGAAAGCTTTTGTTTCTACTTCTGTACTTCGATAAAACATGTTCTATCGCTGGTAATTTTCAATAACAGATTAAAATTTTGCGGTTGTAGAAATGAAGCAAGACGTTTTGATTCACTTCAAACGAGAGATCTTAAAGACATACCATGAAAAATGCCTTCAGAATTTCTCATTTTGAAGTCAAGCACACTGTTATCTTTTCATAATATACTAATTAGCACTTCTAATATTCTTGATGGAGGTCCTTAGAGAGTACTTTCACCTCCCTATGCTAATAACAATAGACGCCTTTGGGAAAGCCACAAAAGCTTGTATTTCAGGAAAGATAAATGCATATAGAATGTTTACACACCGACAAGATGAAAATTCTATGAATGTTTTATCCTCTATTCAACTCTTCATAGTATGTTTTTGTATACTGATACCAAGAAAAAGTTTTCTGTAAACAGTTGAAAGGCTTGGTAAGCGTTCCTAAGAAGTACATCGAAACTGCGCTATATGCATGTTTGTATTATTCATATGAGACCTTCCCTTAAAATGTTGAGAATAGCGCAACAGTAGACTCCATTTCCTATGTTTTATCTGCATAAATATAAAGATAAACATGTCCTCATCTGCTAAGAAACACGTCTAAGCGCTGAACTCGATCTTCTTCATCGGCTGGTTCATCGATTAGAGAAGAACGCGATCATGTGTTGCTGCTGTACACAAAAATCGTATACCTGTGCGAAACCAATATACAGAAGCAGGCGAGCACGAGTTTCCTTCTGATGAGGAATTCGAAAGGCTTCCATCACCTAGGTCCTAGGCGGTACCACCATCCTATAGCGTTTTTGCGGATAATGACACAGGCCAGTACCATGTCGGAGCTCGTGAATGGCAGTCAGTGCCATATGGACAAGCAATGGGAAAGGATCTTTGCGGACGACCCTCATCGAAGTGAACACTTTCCTGGACCATGATGGACTAACGAAATAATGCTGACTGGTTATTTGAAAGGGGTTCCAGTGTCGTCGATGGCAGAGGCGCTGTACATGATCCGTCCTAATTTTCCATCTTCTCAACTTCTCAGATTGCGAGCATAGCACCACAACTAGACCTGCATGTATAATGCTCGACAGTGAGGACGGAGCCCATCACTTGTAAGTCTTGCAATGACTTGTGTCAGAAAGTGCCGCAACAGGTCAATGGCTCGAGGTGCTCATAGGTTGCCTAGACAGAGACTAATTGCATTGGCATCTCTGTTGAAGGTAGTCAAGCAAGATCGCGACGTGGTGAGGTACGATTACAATATATAATATACCTCTAACAGAAGGAACTCAGCCTAAATAACCAAATTTTCGTGGGTCCTTTCGTGTTCGCTAGTCAATTAGTCAACAAATGTACGACAGTTTCGAAAGGTGTTAGAGATGTATGATGTATCTGAAGGGAGTGCGCACTGCGGATGGAAAAATCGATGAGACTCGGGAGTCGTGTCGCGACTCACTAACAAAAGGTTTCAAGTGTTCTATAATCTATGCAGAGTCTGAGTGTCGTGCTTGCGAAACTTTACTACGCCAAGTAATCATACCTGATTTGAGTTTTTCTCTCGTAGCGTTTCACAAGAACTCACAATGATAAATTCTCTCCATAAAAAGTACGATGGAAGGTCGCTATAAGTCGTCTAGCTGCTCACTGAATAATGATTTCTCAGTTTTCTCTAATATAATTAAAAAGTGGCACAAGACCTTCACTAAAGTTCTCGTTTGGAGACCAAGAAATATATTAAAAAAGTGAGGGAAGGTTAAAGATGTACACGGGTAGGAGCCCAGGTGGCACGGGCCAAAAGACGCCCAAAAACTATGGGTCTAATGCTATGACCATTAGATATCTTTCTTCAGAGTACTATGGGTCGGGGGTTTATAAATTTTCAACAAGGCTTTCCAATTTTCCTAAGTCTAGAGAGGTGAGTTTATGATAGACTGGAGTGGGACTTCCTACTTCAATCTCTGAAATACCTTGGGTGTTGGCCGAAGTTTATCAAGATGATCTTAATGCTTCTAGGAAATGCCTCAGCTGGCATTAACATAAATGACAAAGTCTCTCAATGAATCAGATTAAAACGCTTGATCATCCAAGGTTGCCCCCTTTGCATGGCTACTCTTTGTTATTGCTATGGATGGCCTTACTTGCTTCGTTAACCATCATGCCCATATTGGACAAATCTAAGGTGTTTGGGTACCTCAATCTTAGGACCAGATGTTCATGAGAATGTTCATTGATAACATGAATGCTTTCTTAGATGATGATCCGGGCAATATCGTCTCCTTTTGGAACTTTTTAGATACGTTTGTGGCCTCTAAATCTGAAATAAATCACTAAAATCCTGTGTTCAAGGCTATTATTGTACAGCTAGTGCAAGTTTTGTTGGAACAAGCATGTCAAATGATCCCTAGTTGTCAAATCGTTTGCCCTTTGGAAAATAGGATGGGCTTTGATGTTACAATGGGTCATCGTTGGGACTACGCTCTTCTCAAAAAAAAATTCTATAGAGGCATCCCTAGAAATAAATGGAATGTTTGTATTTCTTGGGCATGCTTGACATTCTGGATGTTGAAGGTTTAGCCAATAAACTGGAAGAAAATGTTTAATTCAATCTTATGGAAATATGGATATCCCCTGGGCCAAGTTGATTTTTAGAAACACAATTGCACTTATGTTTATGGGACTGCGTAGTTGGAAGGGTCAATATTTACTCACTCTCTTGTTCTCCCATTTTTTTGCTCGAGTCTCAAACTTGGTTTGTTCATTGTAGAAATTCGGAACAAGATGAACCCTTACTTCAAAATCAATGAAGAGTGGAAGTGGGTTGAAGATATTAGACAAAACGATTCAACCTAGTTCCTAATCAAGGGAATGAAGGAAAATGATTTTGCGAACGTCCAAACAGCGAAGAAATCACGAATAAAGAGTTTTGTATGTCAAGCACCTCTAGAATCAAGAAAGAAGATGATGGATAACATTTAATGAGACTAACCCAACTAGGGCGTAGAATATGAAGATTGGTGTTTGTTAAGAAATAGAATCAATGCTTGGGATGACCCGAAGTCTCAACTACTTCTTGATCAATATTCCGCTCATATAGAAGGTATAAGATGGCACAATGGATTGAGCTTGGAAAAAACTCCTAATTTCAAGAAGAAACTCGAGTTTCATACTTTGGTCACACGAAGTGGTGTTTGAGCTCGTAAAGTATTAGATGGAATTTTAAGCTCCTTGGCCTATGGCATTCCCTCATTGAAAATAAATTAGCCACTCTGACGCATGAACTTTTCTGTCGCATCCATGACCGGAGCTCCATCACGTATGTGATATATCTTGGAGCCTTCATGGTCATGTGCTCCCCAAGGTGTACGTGGAGATCCCATCTGATCCCATGTGCAGATGATATATATATATATATATATATATATATAAACCTTAAAAAATCTATAGATTTATGTTTTAGATATTTTGACATATATATGTGTATGTATATGTATGTGTGTATGCATATGCATGTATGTATATGCATATGCATGTGTGTATGCATATGCATGTGTATGTATATGCATGTGTGTATGCATATGCATGTGTATGTGTGTATGTATGCATATGCATTTGTGTATGTGTGTATATGCATTTGTATATGCATATCCATGTATGTATATGCATATCCATGTATGTATATGCATATGCATGTATGTATATGCATATGCATGTATGTATATGCATATGCATGTATGTATATGCATATTCATGTGTGTATGCATATGCATTTGTGTATGTGTGTATGCATATGCATTTGTGTATGCATATGCATTTGTGTATGCATATGCATTTGTGTATGCATATGCATTTGTGTATGCATATCCATGTGTGTATGTATATGCATGTGTGTATGCATATGCATTTGTGTATGTGTGTATGCATATGCATTTGTGTATTCATATGCATGTGTGTATACATATGTATATGCATGCGTGTATATGCTGTATATGCATGTGTGTATGCATATGCATGTGTATATGCATATGCATTTGTGTATATATGCATGTGTGTATGCATATGCATGTATGTATATGCATATGCATGTGTGTATGCATATGCATTTGTTTATGTGTGTATGCATATGCACATGTATGCATATGCATTTGTGTATGTGTGTATGCATATGCATTTGTGTGCATATGCATGTGTGTATGCATATGCATGTGTATATATATGCATGTTCATATGCATATGAATGTGTGTATACATATGCATGTATGTATATGCATATTCATGTGTGTATGCATATGCGTGTGTGTATGCATATGCATGTGTGTGTATGCATATGCATGTGTGTGTGTGTATGCATAGTCTGTATGCATAGTGTGTATGCATATGCATGTGTGTGTGCATATGCATGTCTATGTGTCTATGCATATGCATGTGTATGTGTATGTGTGTATGCATATGCATGTGTAGGTATATGCATGTGTGCATGTGTGTATGTATGCATGTATATGCAACTTTGTGTGTGTATGTATGTATGCATATGCATTTGTGTATGTGTGTATGCATACACATGTGTATGTGTGTATGTATATGTATGTGTTTATGTATATGTGTATGTGTGTGTATGTATGTATGCACATATGTGTGTGTATACATATGTGAGTGTGTATGTATATATCTCTCTCTCTCTTTATGTTTCTCTAGATCTCTCTCTTTTCTTTCATCTCTCTCTCTATATGTTTCTCTAGATCTCTCTCTTTCTTTCATCTCTCTCTCTATGTCATTCGAAAAAAAACAATCACTTACATTGATGTTATTGTTTGAATCGTTGTCGTCAAAATCCACGTGAAGTTGTCCTTAGTTCAATTCCAAAGACTTGATGCCAAAATCTCTTGCAAAACGTAAGAGAAAAGAAAAGCGAAAACATAAAGAAAGAAAAAAGAGTGCTACAGTATGTGCGATATACTTGCCAAAACATCAGATCTAGAAAAATAGAGAGGTGTCCCTAGAGAAAGAGAGAGAGAGAGAGAGAGAGAGAGAGAGAGAGAGAGAGAGAGAGAGAGAGAGAGAGAGAGAGAGAGAGAGAGAGAGAGAGAGAGAGAAGAGTGAGAAACAGGGAGATGTTGCTTGCACGCACAAATTTGATTATAGCAAGTTCTGATTCAAAAGGCAATGAATGTCGAATTTTTGCTCTCGGGCCCATTTAAAACATTGGGTCGGTATGAACCTCGGTATGGGCATCGGTATGCGCATTGGTAATTTCAAGTAATTTACCGATGCTCATACCGACACCCTTACCAACGCTCATACCGACGCATGTGTACCGACGCGTATATTGCCTCCGTGGTTTTCCAAAGGTTTGCGACGAGTCATACCGATGCCAACACGTGACCATCGGTATGGAGAATGTCAGTATGCCCTTGATATGTTGTAGTGGAACGTCCAAAGAGCAAAGAAATTATGAATAAAGAGTTTTGTATGTCAAGCAGTTCTAGAATCAAGAAAGAAGATGATGGATTAGATTTTATGAGACTAACGGAACTAGGGCGTGGAATATGAAGATTGGTGCCTGTTAGGAAATAGAATCAATGCTTCGGATGACCCCAAGTCTCAACTGCTTCTTGATCAATATCCCCCTCATATAGAAGGTATAAGATGGCACAATGGAATGAGCTTGGAGAAAACTTCTAATTTCAAGAAGAATCTCAAGTTTCATACCTTGGTCACAGGAAGTGGTTTTTGAGCTCATGGAGTATTAAATGGAATTTTAAGCTCCTTGCCCTATGGCATCCCCTCATTGAAATTAAAAGAGCCACTCTGATGTGGAAAATTCTGCACAAGGGAAATCAATATAATGTTAAATCTAACAAAAATTTTTGGTCCCCTTTGTTGTGTAAGCACCGTCTTAATGGTAGGCAAGACGTGGTTCTCCGTCTTCTATTCACAAACAAGACGTTCATCAGTTTTCTTGATGATGGAGAGGATTTGGACTTTACATAGTCAAATAAACTAGAAACGAACTTTACTTGGAGAAGGTATTGATTGCTATGCTGCCTTCTCGAATGTGAGTAGGGGAGAAGCTCTCTCGTGGTTATGGAAGAAATTAGTGCGGCCAACTTTGATAACCCTAAAAGGAATTTCAATTGAAAAATCCATTAGTCTTTTAGGTAGAAGAATTTGTAAATCTAAGCAGTACCCTCTCTTAATACACCATAGCATTTTTGCTTTTGATACCAAGGAGATCAAAAGAAACTAGGCCACCCATGAGGCGAATAACAAGATTATTAACCCGCTTTGTAGCACTCTCTAATGGGATTGTAATTAATAGTAGTTCTAATCATCTTGCCGACTCTCAATTGTAGATTACCTACCACCTTTGAGCGGTCACCATTGTATCTCCTTTCAGCTGTTTGACTCATGCTTTGTATGATACGGGGGTTTCCGATGGACACTATTCCTCTTCACTTGTACAATTCTTCTTTCAATTATTTCATGCAACGAAGACTTGGCTTGGCTGAACTTCCTCTTTTGTTTTGTTAGGGTAGTTAGAACTCAGAGTGTGTCTAATGTATAACTGTTCAAACATGGTATTAGAGAAAGTCAAGGCGATTGTATTGCTCTTCCATATAGGTGTGGGTAGCTTGGAGGGCTTCTTCCAACTTTGCTTCTCTAATGGGAGGTGGTTGAGCCATAGTTGACACACATACATACACACAAACATCTACACATGCATACATACACACACACACATGTACACACATGCATGCATACACACATGCATGCATACACACACACACATATACACACATGCATGCATACACACACATACACATATACACACATGCATACATACACACACATACATGCATACACAAATACACACACATATTCACATATGCATACACACATACATACACACATATACACACATACATACACACACATACATACACACATATACACACATGCATGTATACATACACACACATATACACACATGCATGCATACACATATATACACATATACACACATGGATACATACACTCATACAAGAGTCTCTTGTATTCATAAATGAGTTTCTACGTATGTCGGATCTAGAAATGCCTCACTTATGGAGCGATGATGAAGATGTTTGTCTTGTAGGCGATGAACCACAAGGTAAAGGGTTGCAAAGAAAAATGGATGCAGCTTTTAGAGAGAAGGCAATAAAGTTTTACATACTTAACTCTGAGCCTATGTAGAAGTGGTTAGAAAAGTATGAGCTTGCCAAGGAGACGAACGCAAAGGAAAGAGATAAGTTTCAAAGGAATCATTCCACTCGATTTTTGCATCTTTTAGAAACTCTTTGACTTTTCCACCTTTTCCAACGAGAAGATGGCTAGATACAATGGTTTTACAAGCAAAGGCAGCAGGCGAAGTTATCTCTAAAGAAGAAGAAGAACTTGCAAAGGGATGTGATTGGGAGTATACTAAATACGGTGCACTATGGTCTCATGGACGACACTTTTGGATCACACAAAGCGATAAAAATAGGTCTACTTTTGATAGTGGGGTGATGGTGAACTTTTTGCAAAAAAGTAGAGCGAGTGCAAGAGATGATAATGCTCAAGAAGGCCAGCTAGATTATTGTGGAGTGATTCAAGATATCTTGAAACTATCCTTTAGGAAGTTGGATTACTTTGTTTTTGATGTGAAATGGTTCAAAGTAGTCACCTTTGGAAGAAACACAACAGTGAGGGAGCATAAAAGCAATTTGCTTCAAGTCGACTCCACAAAATTATGGATGGATGAAAGAGATACATTTGTACTTTCCGAACACTATGAGCAAGTTGTTTTTATACCAGATTCGAAAGAACTAGAGTGGCTATTTGTTTTACAAGTTACCCCACATAGTAGAGAAATTTATGAAAACATAGATGTAGAAGAAATTCCATCTGTAGTGGACTCAGAGGTTCATTCGATAGTCGAGGAGGAAGAGATCATTGTTCGAGAAGAAGAGGTCATTGAAGAAGGTGAAATACAGGATGAAGCAATAGATGATGATCAGGAAGAAACTAGCATACCAAGTGATTTAGAAGTCATCAATATAGAGATAGATAATCTGTGTGCATTGGATCTCCAAGAGGATGCTAGAATATAGGAGTTTTGAATCAAACACTAGTACATATTAATTTTTGTTTATTTTTTTGCTAGGTTCTTTTGTACACTACTATTTCTCTATATTACCTTTATTATCATATGCTAATTATTTGAGTTCTTTTGTTACACAGCACGATGGGAGAAAGTCCTCCAGTCACTCCACGTTCCATGACAGAGGAGCAGTTCTTAGAGTTCATCTCTCAGGTACCTCCCGCATATATGGCCGCCGCATCACAGTATTGGATCGATCGTGGTAGCACTCCCCCCGACCTCACTCCTGGCGGCCTCTCTCGTGCCGGTCTCACTCCTGTCAGCCTCACTCCCATCGGTGCCACTTCTGCCAGTATCACTCCTACTGGCATCACTCTTGGGGGTGGTGCTACTCCTGTCGAAGGTATGTCTCCTAGCTTTATGACTCCACCACGACCATCTTTTCAGCCAACCCCTACTTTCTCTAGTAGTAGACATGTGCGTTCGACACCTCAGCGTGATACAGGTGCTTGCCCGTCTCGTAGGTTGAGGTCATGCTCTGGAGCATCAATTCACAACCTTGAAGAAGCAACGAAAGGAAAGTGTAGTTGACTATGTGACCAAGATAAAGGATGTAGCTAACTAACTTGGGAGTATTGGAGAAGAAATGGAAGAGTATTGGATACTAAGGAAGATCATAAATGGCATTATGACTCATGAAAAATGGGAGTCTTTTACCATAGAAATGGACCTATATATGGACATGCATATACGTGACCTCAATACATGGATGGGACAACTCTTCACACATGAGACAAAACTCAACAAGGATGGATATATTTCTAGAGGTAATCAATCTTCTACCCTTTATAGAGATAAAAATAAGAGCAAAGATAAAGGAAAAGGTAACAAGAATGAAGAAGTTTCAAGTACCTCTCAAGTGAATTTCACAGGTAGAGGAAGATGTACTAGAGGAAGGGGTAGAGGAGGAAAGCAAGGTAGGGGGAGACCATACAATTCTTCACCTTGCAATATTTCTGGCTTGACCAATCATACCACAGATGAATGTGTTAGAAATACAAAGAATCAGAGAGGAAGAGGCTTCCATAGAGGAGGCTATGGACAATCAAGAGACTGGCTCAATAATGGAGGAAACAACTACCATCACAATTACAACCAAGGCTACAACAACAACTATCAAGGAGGCTTCAGAGGAAGAAGAGACTACAAGTATTACATAGATGATAAAGAGGATTCCCTATTACTCATGAATATGACATCTAAGCAAGGTAAAGATAATGAGTACCTATTCTATATTGATTCTGGTTGCTCTAATCATGTAGTAGATAATGTAGCATTAATATCTGACCTTAAAGAACCCAAAGGAAAGCATGAATTCTAGATAGGTGATGGCACTAGGCACTCAGTAAAGAAAATTGGAAATGTTAAAGCATCTGATGGCAATATGAATCTTCTAACCAAAGTATTGTATGTGCCAAAAATAACCAAGAACCTAATCAATGTTGGATAGATTCTTGAGATGGGTTTACATGTTAGATTTAGAAGACATGGATCATATGTGGAGGACCCGCAACAAGGCTTCAAGAGGATTGCAAAAGGTGAGAATCTGGTAGACTTTTTACCTTTGAAGTTGAAGATACAAGAAATATTGCTCTCTTCAACAACAAGGACCAAACTCTATCTGAATGGGAGATATGGCATAAGAGACTAGGTCATATAGGTGAAAGCACGTTGAAGAAAATATGCTATGGATTTGTAAGGCACCTCAAAAAGAGGAGAAAAGATTACCACATTGACAATTAAGACCTGAGGAAGATAGTCCAATAGACGACCCAACTTACATGCCTTGGATATTTCCACATGAAGCATTTGAGCCAGATGGATGGATGGAAATATTAGAAACCTTGGATGTTTGCATGAATGAAGAAGTACTGACCATGAATGAACGTGTAGATGAAGAAGGATATGACTTGATCTTGTACATGGTAGTCCTCCCAGAGGCAGAAGAAGGAAAAATAATAGAATAGGAATGGAAAGAAGAATATGAAAGCATAGAAATGGAACCTAAGTTTGACTCAAAAGAACAGTACCTAAAGGAAATAGAAATGGAAAAATTCGAGGAAATTTAAAAAAGTATTATCCATAGAAGAATACCTAGAAAAACCTAGGAAGGTGAATAACAAAATGGAGGAAGGAAATTTACAACATGAACAATTCCAAGCGCTTGAACATTTTTAGAGGTACAAAGTAGAGGAAAGAAAGATAAAGATTCAAATGCCTCAGAGAGAGGCACAAGAGGGATTCACATATGATAACAAGGAGAAAACAAAGAAAATCATAGTAACCCTAGAAGGGGATGAAGAAAGATGCATCTATAAAATATATGTGCTTAGAAGAGAAACAAGAGCTCATATCATTGTTATGAGAGTATAGGGATGAACTTTTTTGGACCTATAAAGATAGAAAATGTGTCAATCCCTCTATATGATCGATTAGAATTCCTATGACACGATGCTAAACCCTCTAAGAAAAGACCATGTACCTATAATGATGTCTATTCATGTGAAATTAAAGAGGAGATAGACAAATTGTTGGTAGCACGATTTATATATGAGATAGAATAGAGTGGATGAGTTTCTTGTTTGGGGATTGTAACAAAGAAGAATGGGAAGCTAAGGGTCTATATTTATTTAAAAATGGTTAATGCTACCACCATTTGAGATAGATATCGTGTTGGAGTTAGACGTTTGCAGAACCACGCAAACATCACAAGGAAGAAGAACAGGCTTGGAGCACAAGACACAATAATGAATGTATTACCACTAGAATGTACAAATATAAGTAGCCCATTAGGGCAATAGGCGTATATACAAGTCGGGGGAAGAAAACCTCCTAAAGAGGGAAAAAAGTGCCCTAGCAATCCTAGAGTATTCACATACATCACTACCTAAATATATCAACAAATCCCCCCTGGGAGTGATGCAGTGAACAAGTAGCTCGCACTCATGTATAAGGAAGTTCCAAGCTATGTGGAAATCACTCCACAAAAGGAAGCTAGCCCAAATATTTGGAGAAATCTTCAAACTTCTTCCTACGCAGAGCCTTCGTGGAAAGGTCTGCAATGTTCTCCTGTGTGGGCACATATGCCAAGCTGATCTCCCCAACAGAGAACCTCTCCCTCACATAATGATAATGCACCTCAATGTGCTTAGTGTGAGCATGGAACACATGGTTCCTTTCAACTGCCAATGCGCTCCATTAGGGAAAAAATGAACCCTGAATGGGCCTTTTAGCTCAAGGAGTGATTAGTGATCCACCAATAGGAAGAAGGTTGTGGCCAGAGTCTAGTCCCTTAATCAACTAGGCTAGGCATAGGCTTCCCTTGGTTTTCCTTGGTCAAAGGGACAAAAACTACCTTCATTTGGTGGTTTCTTTGCCTTTAGTGGTTTGAGATCTCACGTGAATGAACCAGAACCCTTAGATGGACCCAAAGATCCAAGGGCTAAGCTTAATGTGCAAAAGTCAAGGCGGCATCACTTTCTGGCCCTTGGATTCAATGGAAATCCAATGGATATCAATGACCTTTATGTGAAAAAAGGCGCTCTCATTCCTAGCCCTTGGATGCACTTAAAAATCAATGGCCTTGATGGCCCTTCATAAACAAAGGCGCCTTTGCATCTCCTCCATCCGATTAGCTTGAAATTTGATGGCTGCAGGCCCTCCCCAACTTGGATTGGTGCCTTTTCATGTCCTCCATTAGATCTCCTAGTGCATCCAACGGCTGTGAGCCTCCCCCATGGTGGAAAAGCGCCTTTCAATGCCTAGGATTGGAACTTCATGAGATCCAAGGGTTCTAAAGCCTCCGGAATTTGAGGATCAGTGCCAATTGCGCTTGGCCATAGGATTTGGCATGATCGAATGCATGGAATTTCTACAGAGAATGTCGAATCTCCCACGAAATTCAATGCCTCCTCTCTCTAGAATGTCAGGCATTCAAATATGAACTTTTGATCTAGAAAATCCAAGGGTCATGGATGCTCAAAGATTTACATGTATTATTTTATTTCACAATACCACTAGTGGTTTCAACATGGCCCTCTAATCTCTTGGATTAAGCATTTTAATCCCATTCCTTACAAGGCCCAAAGAGGGCTCACTTTTTCCCCTAATATTGACTATCAGTGAAGATGGTGGTGGCAGAAGACTAACCAACACCCAAATTAGCCATAAGACGTATGAGCCACACACACTCAACAGTCATTGTCAAAGCTACCCTATACTCAGACACACAACTGGAAGTGGCCACAGTAGGATGCTTCTTGTTCAACCAAGATATACATGAGCTACCAAGAATGAAGCAAAAGCCACTAGTGTGCACATGAGTGTCATAGCAACGAACCCCGTCTTAGTCAAAAAAATCATGCAAATCTGGCAGTAGTGATCCCCCCTTGGGGTAAAACAACCCAAGTAGCTGAGTACCACTCAAGTAGCAAAAGATGCGCTTAACCGCCTGCCAATGCTTGACACCTACGCAATGCATAAACATGCTTATTTGTGAGACAACAAACTGAATATGTGGCCCAATAATGCAAAGTAAGTCTGGCATCCAACAACCTGATGGTGGAGGATAACATCAAATGCATCTCCAACATCATGAAGACTCAATCGTAAACCTGTATCCATAGCAGCGACAATAGGTTTACAGTCTTCAAGGCCAAACCACTACAATAAAGTGACAATATATTTCGTTTAACACAAAGCCATTCCACCATCAACTTGCATAAACTCAATGCCCAAATAGTGATGCAAATGCCCCAAACCAGAAATCTCAAATGAGGCATGCAAATCAGTCTTAAAATCAACAATATGCTTCTCAATAGGACCTGTGAGCAGCATGTCATCAACATAGACAAGAATGATTAGAAGCACATTATTAGCATGCTTAACATATAAGGTGCTCTCAGTTGGACTATTCTCAAAACCATGAGCAATCAGATAGGCATGTATCTTCTCATACCAAGCGGTGCTTGCTTTAAATCGTATAATGCCTTGTTTAACCTGCACACATGGTTTTCATGCCATTTTTGCACAAAGCCACGCGGCTGAAAAACATACACTTCTTCATGCAAGTGACCATTGAGAAATGCAATTTTAATGTCCAACTGATGTACATTCCAAGCATGATGGACTGGAAGTGCTCAAATGCTCTGAACAGTAGTCATACGGCATGTAGGTGCAAAGGTCTCATCAAAATCAATGCCTCTTTCCTGTGCATAATCTTTTGCAACAAGCCTAGCCTTATACTTGTCAACTATTCCATCACACTTACGCTTTAGCTTGTAAACCCACTTAGTGCCAATGGCCTTCTTGCCAGGAGGCAAGACACATAAAGACCAAGTACTATTCTTCATTATAGCATCATATTCAGATTGCATAAGAGCCATCCAATTTTCAGAATTTTGTGCTTCGTCAAATGCAAGAGGCTCATTCTAATCTCAGAGACTAGATGCAACCATATCATAGCAGTCTGATGCAAAAGAGGCACTATGAGAGTCTGATTGAGTGTGATATGATAGAGGTACATCTAATTTGCTATCACGCAAAGTTTGCACCAACTATTTTGGCATATTTTTTGCCTCCTCAATATCAGCTCTCTCATCAATAAGTGCATCATGTAAACCTGCATTAGAAATGAGATGATTTGCATCATCACATGAAACTTGCAAAGGTTGAGAAGATGCCTCATTAAGTCCACCACTAGACTATCCACCTGTAGAAAGAGGGAGCAAAGTATCATACATGTCTTTGGAGCTAACACATGTCTCCTTAGTATATGAAAGCACTGGCTGAATAACATCTTCCACAAAAACAACATCATGGATAACCAGAATGCGTTTAGTCTGTGGATGATACAGACGATAGCCTTTACTTTCAGAACTGTACCCAACAAAAATACATTGTACTCCATTATCATCCGATTTTCTACGATGTTGTTCAAGCACTAATGCATATGCCAAACAACCAAAAACATGCAGATAGACTGCAGTGCTTTAGTGGGACACCTGTTAAGTACATATACTGTGCACATGACAACCTCAAGCTAGAGAGTGTGTAGTAGAGCGTGACTCTTGACCATACACCTCGCCATCTCCATGAGTGACCTGTTCTTTTGTTCAGAAACTCCATTCTTTTGAGGTGTATATGGCACTGTAGAGTGGTGTTTTATCCCATGTTCAGCCAGAAATGCATTAAAATCAGAAGACATATATTCCCTCCTGATCAAAACAAAGGGTACCCATTTTACATGTTGATAGATTTTCAGCCAAAACCAAAAACAGTTTGAAGCACATGAACACTTTGGACTTTGCCTTCAATGCATATACCCATGCATGCCTGGAAAAATCATCAATGAAAGTCACAAAAAGAAGATAATTTCCAAAAGAAGGTGTCTGCATAGGACCACAAACATCACTATGTACAAGCTGCAATTGAGTAGCTTGAATTGAACCATCTTTTGGAAAGGAGGAATGCTGCATTTTGCCCAAAATACAGCCTTCAAAAAGTTTTTTAGGGGGTGCCTCAAGTTTGGACAAAGAGGACACCATTTCAAATTTTTGTAGGCATAGCAAACTAGCAGAATTCAAATGACCAAAGCATGCATGCCAAAGCTTTGCATCTGACATAGCCTGAGAATCATGTACTGCACATGCCAAATCATTTATAGATCTTTCATAGTCTAGAGCTTATACAGCCCATGACATAAAATGCCAGAAGCAACAATCACGTTGCTATTTGACAGATCATGAATTGTACATCTATCATCAACAAATATCACAACCAAGCCAATCTTGGATAATGCAGAAACTGATAGCAACTTTTTCTTGATCTCTGGCACAAACAAAGCATCTAACAAAGTGAAAGAAGTACCATCAATAGTAGTCAAAATGATCTTATGAACTCCCATAACAGGATAAGAGGCGTTGTTGGCGTATGTAATAGTATTCCCTGTGGGGGTAGCCTCGAGTGAAGAGAAGAAACTGCATTGCGAGGTAATATGTTTGGTTGCCCCACTGTCAAAGTACCAAACATCTGAGTCTACTCCAAAGATGCACTGCTCATGAGAAGATGGGTCAAAGCTGCAAACATTAGTAAATGCCCATTCTTCTTCCTGTACAAGATTAGGAGACTGTGTTTTTGGTGTAGAGGCCTCTGCAACAACCATTCAAGCCTCTTTCTTCTTTGCCTCTTTAGCAGCCAATTTTGGACAGTTCTTTATGATATGATCATTTCCTTTAGAGTAGTTGCAAAACAATTTTTTCTTTTCTGATTTCTTTTCATATCCTCTTTGATTGTGCAGAATAAGCAGGTTTTTTCTTATTAGTTGAAGAGCTCCATTTTCCTTTTCCCTTCTGACTATCTAGGGAAGCTTGATCTGCAACACGCATAATGGACCTATTCTACCTCGAGTGTTCTTCGTGCAACAGAACAAAGACGAACTCCTCAAATGACAAGGCATTTGGAATTCCTTTCATCATCAATTGAAGAGTAGAAGCAAAACTCTGATATGAATCAGGAAGAGCATTCAGAACGGTTTGCACAAGTGAGCTATCTGGTATAACCTCATCAATAGAAATCAATTATTCCTTCAAGTCTTTGATCTTTGTTAGAAAACTATCCATAGAATCACCTTCATTCATGTGCTCACTCTCCAACTGTTTTTGAAGGTAAGCACCACGAGCCTCATTCCTAGCTTGGTACAATTTGGTAAGTGTATCCCAAGCATCCTTAGCTTTTCCACAAGAGTGAATGTGAGGAATAATGGCACATTTGACACACAAAGCTATCAATGCATGTGCTTGGTTATCTTTGCCATCCCAATGATTTTTCTCTGTAGTAGATGCAGTAGAAACCCCAACACGAACAGGAATATGCAGAGTATCATCATCTTCGACACCTTCTGCATCAGCTTCAGTACCTATAGTTATAGCAGTTGCAGGTGTGATAGGATGTTTTTCAACACCATCCATAATGTTTCACAATCCTTTTGCAACCAATACATGTCGCATCATATAAGCCCACAATGGGTAGTTGGTACCATCCAACGTATCCTCAAAAACCAACATACGAAATACATCACTGCTTTCAGCCATGGCGGTGACTAAAATACCTTGATGCAGAAAATTGATTGTATCTCAAAAAGTTGAACAGAACTTCCCAGATGAATTTTGCTAAACTTTTTGGAGACTTTGAGATGCTTATATTGGCGAACCAAAATTGGTATATACCTTTGGCACAAAAAGATAAAATAGCCTGCACAAGTGCTCACCAAAATTCATGCGATTTTGAGACTGCAATCAGAGAGGTGTCGATCATGCCCTAGATGAAATGAGGACCTGCTCTAATACCAATTGTTGGAGTTAGACATCTGCAGAAACACGCAAACAACACGAGGAAGAAGAAGACGCTTGGAGCACAACACACAATACTAAATGTATTACCACTAGAATGTACAAAGATAAGTAACCCATTAGGGCAAGAGGCGTATATACAAGACGGGGGGAAAAAAACCTCCTAAAGAGGGGAAAAGTGCCACGATGGTCCTAGAGTGTTCATACACATCACTAGCTAAATATATCAACATATCCATTACCCAATACATATCATCTTTCGGAAAGATTTGCAGACAAGGAACCGTACATCTTCTTGGATGAATTTTTTTTCTATAATAAAATAGCAATTGCTATAGATGATGAACACAACATCACCTATGCTAGAGAATGGGGAGTGTATGCATTCAAGGTTATGCCTTTTGATTTAACCAATGGACCAACCACTTTCGAAAGATTGATGTGCCATGTTTCTAAAGAATTTTTGAGAAAAAGCATAGAAGTCTATGTGGATGATTTAGTTACATATTCATCTCACTGTCTAGCCCATATACCAAAACTTAGGAAAATCTTCAACAAATGTAAAAAATATCAAGTGTGTTTGAACACTGAGAAATGTGTTCTCATGGTGAGGCAAGGTAAAATACTAGGACATATAGTGTCCAAAAATGGTATATCTATAGAAGAGTTCAAAGTCATTCTTGAATTAACAAGACCTAGGAATATGAAAGAAGTGTAAGATTTTATGGGACATTGTGTATATTTTCGTAGATTTATTCACATGTACCCCATAATTGCCAAAAAATTATATGAACCGGTAACTGAATTCACTTGTAGTGATGAATGTGAAGAAGCATTAAATGAGTTAAAGAGAATGTTGAGTTCAACTCCAATCTTGAAAGTGCCAAATTGGAATAAACCATTTCACATACACGTGGATGCAACTTTTTTACCAAGATTGGTCACTAGATCCAACACTATGGATTGATACATCATCCTCTTCTTTATGTATAGGATTCCATTGAAGGGGTGGAACATCCCTATACTATAAATGTTGGAGATTTATTCGGGTTGTTCTTGGTGTTGATGATATAAGGAATCTTGTCCCCAATCTTGAACTAGCTTTAGTTGTCACATGAACAATCTTGCTATGATAATATCATAGTTGTTGGCCTTGTCAAGTTGACATATGGCTAGGGTATGTTCAAATTCTAATCCACATACTCAAAATTACATTCTCAAGGAGTCCTAAGAGTCGCTCAACATGACCATCTACCAATTATAACCTCATCCTATTTGGTCATAGGGTTGGTTTTCCCCATTTCTCCCAAGTCTCTTTGGCAGCTATTCTTACTCTGACTCAAGTATCTAATATGGCCTTGGTAATATATTCTTGAAATGTAATTGGGACATAGGTATTTCCTTCATCTCTTTCACTAAAGTCTCCAACTTTATCCATATGTATCTTAATAGTTGTTGTTCCTTCCACCTTTTGTTTCTTGGTTGGTGTGCTTCGTTCCTTCACATTCAATTCATTTACCAAGTTTTCCCATAGGTGGGGATTCACTTGCAAAAGTTCTTCAAGGGTTATAGAACATTGAACTTTCACTTTCTTGAATTCATGCAGGGTAGTCAACACTTCCTTTGTTGTTCTCTTGTCTTTCTATCCTATTATTGGGGCATGAAAGAAATCTGATTTCTACTCATATTCATCTATATGATTTGGAAGTGCAATTAGGTTGATAGTTTTGTCTCTATTTTGATCATGATTTCTCAAATTCTTTGAGTTCACGTCTCTACCATAGGTTGGTTCATTAAAGCATCTAGTTCTACAAAAGGAGGGATATCTCTTTCAATTTTTTTTCACCTCTCTTCTTGGACTCTAGCCCATAAGTCATGTGGCCAATTCACTTCTACTTTTGGAATCATAGTCCTTTTCTATGTTCTCAATCTATTTTTTCTTCATTGTCCTTATTTTGTTCTAGTTCCTTCTACTATGAGTTATGGTTTCCTAGACATCCCTTTAATGTTTCTTCTGGAATTTTCATTTCAAGGAGGTTGGGACTTACTTGTTTTAGAATAGTATGAACATTTTTATCACCTTTTTACATATCTAGTCTTTCTTTTTGAAGATTTCCTCTGGGGTAGCTTTGGTCATATTGCTCTAGACTAGGCTCTATCTCTATTCTAGATTGATAAGATTCCAACTATTGGTATATTTAGGTTGTGATGTGTGTGAACACTCTAGGACTGTCAAGGCACTTTTTTCCCTCTTTAGGAGGTTTTTTCACCCCTAGCTTGTATATATGGCTATAGCCCTAATGGGTCACCTCTCTTTGTACATTCTAGTATTTTTAGTATTCTATGTTGTGCTCCAAGCCTCTTCTTCTCGCTTGGGTTGTTTGTGTGTTTCTACAAACCTTGACCTCCAACAAGTGGTATTAGAGCAAATTGCCGCCTCATCTTCGACATCGTCAACACCCCTCTAATCAGAGTTCAGAATTGCACAAAATTTGGTGAGCATACTCAAGGTGATTAGGAGTTCAAAACAACTTCGCTATGTGGTGCTAAAATCGCGAACTAGCTCCTTTTGGCCTCCAAATGCACTATCATAACACTTGTGTAGGAAATTTTGTTTTTTTATGCCAAAGATATATACACATTTCTGTTTGCTAGTATAAGCATCTCAGAGTCTGCTATAGGTTTACCAGAACTCGGTAAGGCTTTTTTTTCAACTTTAAGATATAATCATTTTTTGCATCAAGGTGTTTTAGTTAGTGGCCATGGCTGAAAGAAGTGATGTATTTCATATGTTGGCTATTCAAGATAAGTTGAATGATACCAATTTCAAATTACCCATCATCGGCTTATATGATGTGTCATGTATTGGTTGCAAAAGGATTGTGGAATATTTTGTAGGGTGTTGACAAACATCCTATTACACCTGCAAACATAGTTGTTGAAGGTGATGCAAACAATGTTGAAGATGGTGATATTCTTCATGTTCTTGTTTGTGTTGTAGTCCCTGCTACACCTACTATAGATCAAATTTGTTGGGATGACAAAGATGCTAAGGCACATGCATTGAAAGCCTTGTCTATCAAACGTGCCATTATTCCTCACATTCGCTCTTGAGGAACAACCAAGGATGTTTGGGATACACTTATAACTTTATACTAGGCGAGGAATGAGGATCTTGTTGCTTAGCTCCAAAAACATTTGGGGAGTGAGCACATGAATGAAGGAGATTCCATGGAAAGTTCTCTAACAAAGAGAAAATATTTGAAAGAACCGTTAATTTCTATTGATGAAGTCTTGCCTGACAATTTTCTTGTGCAAATTGTTTTGAATGGTCTCACTAATTCATATGAGAGTTTTTCTTGTACTCTTCATTTGATGATGAAAGGCAATCCAAATGCCTTAAAATTCAAGGAATTAGTCTCTATTCTATTGGAAGATATGTCTAGGCAAAACTAGTACATTTTGCATGTTGCAAATCAAGCATTCTTGGCTAGTTAGAAGGGAAAAGGTAGATGGAGATCTTCTACTAGTAAGTAGATTTTTTCTCATTCTACACAATCAAAGAAGGATGAAAAAGACAAGAAGAGAACATCAAAGTAGAAATTGTTTTGCAAATATTGTAAAGGAAATGATCATGTTAAAAAGAGTTGTCCAAAACTGGCTGCTAAAGAGGCAAGGAAGAAAGAGGTTGGAATGGTTGTTGCAGAGGCCTCTACACCCAAAAGAGAGTCTTACTAATCTTTTACACTATGAAGAATTGGAATTACCCATCTTCTCATGAACACTGTATGTCTGCAATAGACTTAGATGTTTGCTACTTTGATAGTGAGGCAACCAAACATATAATCGTATAGTACAGTTTCTTCACTTTGCTCAAAGTTTCCCCTATAGGGAATATTGTCACATGCGACAAAAACTCCTCTTATCCAGTTATGGGAGTTGGTAAGATCATTCTAACTACTTTTGATGATATTTATTTTACATTGTGAGATTCTTTATTTGTGTGAGAGATCAAGAAGAATTTGTTATTAGTTTCACCTTTATCCAAGACTGTCTTGCTTGTGAAATTTGTTCATGAGAGATGTACAGTTCATGATCTGCCAAATGGGGATGTCATTATTGCTTTTGACATTTTTATGTCGTGCGTTTTATAAGCTCATAGACTATGAAAAATTTGTGAATGAGTACTCAACATGTGCAGTACATGATTCTCAGGCTTTGTCGGATGCAAAGATTTGGCATGCATGCTTTGATCATCTGAATTTAGCTAGCTTGCTATGCCTACAGAAATCTGAAATGGTGTCCTCTCTCACCAAAGTTGAGGCACCTAGTAAACATGTTTGTGAAGGCTCTATTTTGTGACCAATGCAGCATTCCTCATTCCTAATGACTTTCATTGATGCTTTTTACAGGCATGGATGGGTATATCCATTGTAAGCAAACTCTAGAGTGTTTATGTGCTTCAAACAGTTTCTAGTTTTGGCTGAGAATCAGTTAGGATTTGAAATGGGCATCCTCAGTTCTAAATGAGGGGGGAATATATGTCTTCTAATTTTAATGCATTTGCGGCTGAACATGGGATAAAACATGTGTACGATGTCATATACACCTCAACAGAATGGTGTTGCGGAATGGAAGAACAAGTCACTCATCGAGGTGGCGAGGTGTATGGTCAAGAGTCAGGCTTTACCACATAGTTTCTAGATTGAGGTTGTTATGTATGTAGGATATGTACTTAATAGGTGTCTGACTAAAGAATTTTAGTCTATCACTCCATATGAGGCTTGGCATGTTCCTAAGCCATCTGTTGCTCATCTACATGTTTTTGGTTTTTTGGCATACCCCTTAATGCCTGAACAATGCAAGAAATTTGATAATAAAGCAATGAAATGTATTTTTCTTGGGTATAGTTCTGAAAGGAAAGGCTATCATCTGTATCATCCACACACTAAACACATTTAGGTTAGCTGTGATGTTTTTGTGGAAGATGGTATTAAGCCATGGCCTTCATGTACGAAGGAGACATTTGTTAGCTCCAAAGACATGTATGATACTTTGCTGCCTTGTTATAGAAGTGGATAGTCTAGTGCTGGTTCTAATGAGGCACCTTCTCAACCTTTACATGTTTCATGTGATGATGCAGACCATTCAATTTTTTTATGCAAATTTACACGATGCACTTGTTGATGAGAGATCTGATATAGAGGAGGCAAAAACTCGTGTAGACTTTTTGTGACAAGAAATTTGATTACACCTTTGAACACATACCAAATGACAACTGTTCATAGCATCTGTGCACCTACACCTCATCATGGTCAAAATGAACATTAGTTGGACATTAAAACTACATTTTTGAGTGGTGACTTGGCTAAAGAATTGTATGCTTTTGGCCCTTGCAGCTTTGTGCAAAAAATGCATGAAAACCAAGTGTGGAGGTTGAGAAAGGCATTATATGGCTCGAAACAAGCACCACGTGCTCGGTATGAAAAAGTGCATGCCTACCTGATTGCACATGGTTTTGCAAACATTCCAACTGAGAGCATCTTATATGTTAACCGTGCTAATGATGTGCTTCTGATCATTGTTGTCTATGTTGATGGCATGCTACTCACGGGTCCTATTGAGACGCATATTGCTGATTTTAAGGCTGATTTGCATGCCTCATTTGAGATGTCAGATTTGGGGCACTTGCATCATTACTTGGGCATTCAGTTTATGTAAGTTGATTGCGGTTTGTGTCAAACAAAATATATTGACACATTATTGTAGCATTTTGTCCTTGAAGATTGCAAACCTATTGCCACTCCTTGATTTACTTATGCATTACTCGAGGAGATATTTAGTTTGCTATATCAAGATGAGTAGGCTTATGCATTACCCAAGTGTCAAGCATTGGCAGATGGTTAAGTGCATCATTTTCTACTTGAGTGGTCCCTAACTACTTAGTTTGTTTTATCCCAAGGGGTGATCACTACTGCCAAATTTACATGCTTTTTCAGACTCAGGCTAGACTGGTTGCTATGACACTCGTGTGTCCACAAACGGTTTTTGCTTCATTCTTGGTAACTCATGCATATCTTTGTTGAGCAAGAAGCAACCTTATGGCTCAGATGCCTTATGGATGATTTGGGTGTTGGTTAGACTTCTGCCACCACCATCTTCAGTGACACTCAGAGTGCATTGGCAATTGCAAGGAACCCTATGTTCCATGCTTGTACCAAGCACATTGAGGTGCACTATCATTATGTTAGGGAGAGGTTCTCTACTAGAGAGATTATTTTGGCATATGTGCCCACATAGGAGAACCTTGTAGAACTTTTCACAAAGGCTTTGCCTAGGGAGAAGTTTGAAGGTTTTCGCAAAGATTTGGGCTTACTTCCTTTTGTGGATTGATTCCATAGAGCTTGGCACTTCCTTATACATAAGTGCCAGCTCTTGATTCACCACATCACTCCTAGAGGGGATTTGTTGATATATTTAGGTAGTGATGTGTTTGAACACTCTAGGATCACCAAGGCACTTTTTTCCCTCTTTAGGAGGTGTTTGGCCCTCGACTTGTATATATGTCTATAGCCCTTACATGTCACTTATCTTTGCACATTCTAGTGGTAATAGGTTCGGTATTGTGTGTTGTGCTCCAAGATTCGTCTTCTTCCTTGTGTTGTTCACGTGCTTCCGCAAACCTCAAACGCCAACACCAACCACATTTAAAAACTTCATGCATAGGATCTGCTAGAATTGATCCTACATGTTCCTTCATTTGGTTTTCCTTCACCACATTCGTTTCTTGATTGGTTGGACAAGTTAGCTTCATTTCGGATTCTTTTATTGATTGCTCTTTCTCCTCAGTTAACTTCTTCACCAACTTGTTTTTTTATTTTCTCTTGTCTGTCTTTTCATTTGAGAGCTTTCTTCCTCTTTGAGGTTTTCAACAGTTCTTTAGAATCTTCTACTACTTGGGGTGAACATTCTATCTCATTCTCCTTTTCAGGACTATCGGGTCTTTAATTTCTTAGCTTTTCTTTGGCTTTAGCCCTGGTGATGGATTTTAAAGGCACGATGCATTCTTTATCACTTCCTCGGGACTGTATTACCTTGATTACATTGATCTAAGATGTAGAAGATCTTTAGTAGGCTTCTTAGGATAGTCTCTAAGCATGTGTTTTTTTCCTTATGTCACTACAATACCCTTGCCAAACCCTCTAAGGTGGTGGGTTGTAGGACATTGTGCACTCCCTAATGAAATGGTCTCCTCCACATCTAAAGCATGGTCCTTTAGGTGCAGGTGGTCTTGATGTTGGTTTTCACAGAGTTTGAGCTCTAGATGATGCATACTTTACATTGGCATATTAAGATCCACATGCATTTCCATAGCGATCATGTTTATAGGATTGTTGCTCATAAGAAGATTCATAATCTATGAGACTTTCATCATAGACATATTAATAGCTATCCAATGAGACAAGAATTACATCAAATGGATACAATATGAGGGAGAACCAATGCTAACAACTCAGGGGCAGAGAGTTGGAACACTGCCTACGCACACACATAGATATGCCTACTAAAAGAAAACAAACAAGCAAGCAAGGGGCTAGCTTAAGCAAGGGGCTTGCTTATCACAACTCCAGCACTTAGTGCTCACTTTACATGAGCTAAAACTCCAAGAAGATGGCCCAAAAGAAGTCGGGATACATGCTCCTTTTATACTGAGAAGTGTGCCCCTAAAATCTAGGAACGACCTTTCCAAATCAGCCTCCTAACTTGGAGGATTTAGTTGAGATGAATTGGGGAGTGGTTGAGTGACTTTTCTTGATGGAATCTTGTGGCTTTTGGCTTCTTTTGATTGCTCCACATGTCCATAAAAGATTCCCCACGAATTTGTAGCTTGAAGCTTGACTTTTAACACTCCCCCTCAAGCTTCAATTCTTCATCCTCATCCAAGCTCCTTCATGTTGATGCTTTGCTTGAATTTTGAAATCTTCATCCCATCCAAAGCCTTTGTAAACATGTCCGCAACTTGGTCCTTGGTACCAATATGATGTACTGAAACTTCCTTGGATATCACCTTTTCCCTTATGAAGTGATAGTGCACTTCAATATGCTTGGTTCTATCATGATAGATAGGATTCGATGCTAGATGAATGCTACTCATGTTGTCACAAAAAATTGGATATGTGTCAACCTGCAAATTAAGCTCCATAAATAACTTCTTAATCCACATTAGCTCACATGTGACTTGAGCCAAAGCTCTATACTCAGCCTCCGTGGAAGATAATGCCACCGTGGGTTGCTTCTTTGAAATCCATGAGATGATCTTGCTACCTAGCATGATTAGGTAACCACTTGTACTTCTTCTATCCTCCTTCGAACCGGCCCAATCGGCATCAGAATAAGCTTTGACCTGCATATCATCATCAAATGAATAGAACAATCCTTCATTTATAGTGGCCTTGAGATATCATAACATTCTTCTTGCAGCTTGCAAGTGTGTAGTCCTTGGACTATGCATAAATTGTGATAACACTCCAACTCCATATGCTATGTCGGGCCTAGTTATTGTGGCATAATTGAAAGATCCTACAATAGATCGATACAAGGTTACATCCTCTAATGGCTCTCCATCAATGGAGCTTAGCTTTACATTAACTTCCATGGGATTTGAAATAGGCTTGCAATGTAGCATCCCAAACCTCTCAAGTAGGTCTAGAATATACTTCCTTTGTATGAGCATAATACCTTCTTCTTTGTATACAACTTCAATGCCAAGAAAATACCTAAGATCTCCAAGATCAGAGATCCTAAACTCCTTTCCATGCTTTGCCTTGATCTCCTCAATGCCCTTTGTATCATTACCTGTAATGATAAGATCATCTACATACACGCACATGTAGACTACAAGTTCTCCTCTTTGTTTGATGAAGAGAGATGGATCCGCCTTGCATTGATTGTAACCACATTTGATCAAATAGTCCACCAATCTTTGGTTCCAAGCCCTTGGAGCTTGCTTTAGGCCATAAAGTGCCTTCTTCAACCTACAAACATGATGTGGAAACTCTTTATGAACAAAACCTAGTGGTTGCTCCATGTATACCTCTTCTTCCAAGTCTCCATTGAGAAAGACATTCTTGATATCCAATTGGAAAAGCTTCCATCCTTTGCTAGCAGCCATTGCAATGAGTGTCCTAATGGTGCTCATCTTTGCCACGGGGCTGAATGTCTCTTCAAAGTCCACTCCATAGGTTTGTGCAAAACCCTTGGCCACCAATCTTGCTTTGAACCTAGAAATAGATCCATCTGAATTCCTCTTTACTTTATACACCCACTTATTACCTATTACCTTCATGTTATCCTTCTTGGGCACTAGAGTCCATGTTTGATTCTCCTCAAGTGTGTCGATCTCTTCTTGCATTGCCTCTTTCCATTCGGTGTACCTGCTTGCATCTTCATAGCAATCGGGCTCATGATCTTCTACTACTTTGTTCGCATATGCATAATGAGTTGCCATGTATGAATCATAAGTAAACCTTTGAGTTGGATACTTAACTCTAGAAGACTTCCTTTCTTCACCTTTTGGAGGAATAAACCTCCTTTGCCTTGGGAACTTGATCTCTTTCTTTGACATGGCTTCTTTCTCCATCATGTGTCCATCATCTTCAACTTCATTACCTTCTTCATCCAACTCCACCAATGTTGCTTTGGCTTTGTTGATTGATTGTGCTTCATAGCTTGATGAAGATCTCCCCCTCCATGGTGAGTTCATGCTTGAACTATCTTCATTGATGGAACACCTTGGGCCGCTTAGCTCTAGGTCGATTTGTTCTTCATCATGTCCATGCTTTTCTTCTTCATAGTCCTGCATACAATCATACTTCTTATACCAAGGGAGTAGCTCATCAAATGCTACATCCCTTGATATCCTCAAGTCCTTTGTGTTTGGATTGAAGCACCTGTAACCTTTATGATCATTTGAATATCCTAGAAACACACACTTTTCTGCCTTTGGTTGTAGCTTGTGCCTCAATTCACTTGGCACATGTACATAACAAGTACATCCAAATATCTTCAAGTGGGAAAGATCAGGTTTCTTACCATAATAGGATTGATATGGTGTCAAGCCATGGATCCCTGAGGTAGGAGCCCTATTCATAAGATACACGGCGGTATTTGCTGCATCACTCCAAAACATGTTAGGTACATTCATCTCATTAAGCATTGCTCTAGCGATCTCGGCAATGTATCTATTCTTTCTCTCTGCTACTCCATTTTGTTGGGGTGTGTACCTGCATGTTACTTGCCTCTTGATGCCTTGATCCATTAAAAAATCAGAAAACTCATTTGAGAAATATTCTCCCCCTCCATCGGACCTTAGCTTCTTGATATATGTACCTGTTTCCTTCTCTACCATTGCCTTGAATGCTTTGAAACATGTAAACACATCTGATTTGTTTTTTATGAAATAAACCCAAACCATCCTTGTGCAATCATCTATAAAAGTGACAAAGTACTTGTTACCGCCAATGGATTGCTCTTTGGTTGGCCCCCACACATCTGTATGTATCAACTCCAATGGATGTTGGCTTATGTAGCCACTCCTCTTGAATGGAAGTCTCGCTTGCTTCCCTAGTTGACAAGATTCACATAAATGCTTCATACCTTGTCCTTGGAAGTTGGGAAGACCTTCAACCAGCTTCTTGAATTGCATTTCCTTCATTCTTTGTATGTTGATGTGACCTATCCTCTTGTGCCACAAGTCCAACTCCGAAATCCTCTTGTTTCCATATGTGAAGTAGACATGTTGAGTGGAATGAGAATTTACCTCCAAAGTGAAGAGTCTCCCTTGCTTCTTTCCTCTTGCTATGACCTTGTAACCTTGCTTAGGGTTCTCCACAAAGCATCCACCTTTGTTGAACCTTACTTGATAGCCTCTTTCAACCATTTGCCCAACGGACACCAAGTTCTTTGTGATAGTAGGTACATGCAAGACATCCTTGGACATCTTCCTTCCTCCTTGTCATCCAAAGCTACATCTCCAACATGGGAGATCTCATGGGCTGTATCATCACCTGTTTCTACATGTTCTTTACCTTTGGGAACATGTAGATTAGTAAACCAAGAAGCATTGCAACTCATATGGTTGCTACATCCACTATCAATATACCAAGTGTTATCTACTTTGCTTGAATTCCCATTCATGTGCATCATCAAGAGATTGTCATTTTCTGAACTTGTAGAAGCATAATTACCTTGGCCTTTGTATGAAGAACCTTAATTATAGCTCCTTTGGTTTCGTCCTTGGTAGCAATCTCTAGCATAGTGGCCAAACTTGCCACATATGTAACATCCTTCACCATCTTGATTCTTGTTTTGTTGATGTCGTCCTCCTCTTCCTCTTGTTCTTCCTCTCCCTCTTTGTGATGAGGTACCTTGGTCATGTCCTTGATTGCTTGAGTGGCCTTGCCTTCCTCCAAACCTTCCTTTGCCCCTTCCTTGTCCTCGTCTTCCTTTGCCCCTTCCTTGTCCTCGTCTTCCTTTGCCCCTTTGATTACCTGCATAGAAAACTTGTGCATCCTTGCTTTTAGTTGAACTTCCACCTATGTTCATTTCTTCGGTTACCATGAGAGCAACCAATTGCTCAAAATCGGGAAGATTATCCCTTACATATACTGAAGTGGTAAAGGGTTTCCACTTCTCATCATCTCTCAAACCATTGAGAGTATAAGCCACAAGATCGTCATCGTCTACGTGGCTTCCAATGGATCCCAATGCATCTGATAACTCCTTGACCTTAAGTATGTAGTCATTTATGCTACTCCCTGAGCTCTTCCTAAGGTTGTTGAGCTCATTCTTGAGTTGGATCTTCCTTGCTTTGGTGCTTGTTGAATAAAGCCTTTCAAGTGTCTCCCATACCTTCATGCTTGAATCCAAGTCTTGGATATGGCCGATCATGCTATTGCTAATGTGTTGGGAAAGGATAAAGATAACCCTCTTGTCTCTTTCATTCCATTCCCTAAAGGCCCTTCTCTGGTAATTGGTTGGATTCTCATCCAACCTAGGTCTTGGTTCACTTCCACTAATCAACCCCCAAAGGCCCTTGCCCATAAGATAGTTGGAGACCCTAAATCTCCATGGTTGATAGTTCCCTTTGTCTAGCTTTTCAATTTGAGTGTTGAAGTCTCCCATATCTAGTCTTTGATACTTGACCTAGCCCTTGGCTAATGCTCCAATGTGTGTAAAATGAAAATGAGGCTCTGAGGTTACCTCAATCCAAAGCTTTCCTTAGATGGACGCCTTGTGCTCTTGAAACTTTGAGTAGAATAGCTCCCCCTTGATGTGAGCTACCTCCAAGAAGCTTTTGTTGATGCAAATCTTCAACCACCAACTCCAAGAGGTCTTCTTGCTTGTATGTGATGCCTCCAAGATGCCCAAATTCTCTGATACCACTGATGGGGGAAGTATCTCAACCCCTAAGCAACGATGAAGCGCGAATGACCTCCACAGGTATCCTTCTTTGACCTCTGCACACCAAAAGTGCTCTTACTCAGCGCTTATGCAGCGAAATCCAGTGAGCTTTTGTAGACCTCTAGTAGACACCAAGAGCTTTCCAACAAGACAAATTTTACTTCAAATGGATGCTTACACAAAGAGAAACAATGTCTACAACATGAGCTAGTGGAATGCTCACAACTGCTAGTCAAGCAGAGACCTCACTTCACTCCAGCAAGCTTTTCTCAAAGCTTATACAGAGAATGAATCTCAAACTCTAGTCAACTTTAGAGAACTCTAATATCTACCCAATGACACCAAAATCATAGCAGATGGATAAATAGAGAAGGAGAACCAGCCCTTACAATAGAGAGCAAAATATTTCCAATAGAGCCTACACACAGAGAGAGATATCAATCACACAACTTCACTAAAATGAATGTTGCTCCCAGATTACTCAGAGAATGCTCCAGAGAATTTGTGAGCAAAAAATAGACTCTAATAGCTATCCAATGAGACAAGAATTACATCAAATGGATACAATATAAGGGAGAACCAATGCTAACAACTCAGGGGTAGAGAGTTGCAACACTGCCTGCGCACACACATAGATATGCCTACTAAAAGAAAACAAACAAGCAAGCAAGGGGCTAGCTTAAGCAAGGGGCTTGCTTATCACAACTCCAGCACTTAGTGCTCACTTTACATGAGCTAAAACTCCAAGAATATGGCCCAAAAGAAGTCGGGATACATGCTCCTTTTATAGTGAGAAGTGTGCCCCTAAAATCTAGGAACTACCTTTCCAAATCAGCCTCCTAACTTGGAGGATTTAGTTGAGATGAATTGGGGAGTGGTTGAGTGACTTTTCTTGATGGAATCTCGTGGCTTTTGGCTTTTTTTGATTGCTCCACATGTCCATAAAAGATTCCCCACGAATTTGTAGCTTGAAGCTTGACTTTTAACACATATTTATCTCCATTACTTTGTTTGTATCCTTGATTTCAGTATTCTATATTCATAATTGGTGTCATAGGTACAACAACTCTCTCAAGGTTTTCTTCAATTGTTTGTACTTGAGGGGTACTACACTCTAAGGATGTAGGGGTTTTTCCCCTAGCATGAGTTGAGATTGGTTGTATTCTTGATACTCATATAAACTTGGATCCATGGGTGGTCCTTTATGTGGAACATATCTTGGAGCCTCTCTGATTTGTTCTCTTGGTCGCTATCCAAATGGCCTATATTTTTGTGGTGGGAGTGGCCTGGATTGCCTATTATAAGGATAATTTTCCATGATATGATTGGTGTATCTTTGTTCTATGAGGTTAGACCCTTATGGCGGTTTCCTATTGTATTGATATGGATGCAAAGAAAGAATTCCTCCTCTTGCACAAACATGAGATGGGTGTTCTCCTTCACAACACACAAACACACACACCTTCTTAACATCGGAACTCTTATGGGTTGGCTTTGATAAGGCTTTTGGCCTTGGTTGTTGTGAACGCCTGATTTTTTTGCCACTAGATTCACTAATTCCTTAATGTGGTTAGATTTGGAAGAGGTATTACTTGCAGTATCATCATACTTGATTGAAGTTTGTGGAACCTTCAAATCATCAGCTAAATTGTCCTCCAAGTCTATGCACTCTCGTAGACGTCCATCCAATGTTTGTAAACATTTCACATATAGCAAAGGTCTCAAGATTCCATTGGCTAGACCATCCAAAAATAGTGATATCATTTTTTTGGGTCGTTCTTTCAGTCGTAGGAAAATTGTCTACATATTGATTGAATCTCCTCATAACTAGTCTCACTAATTCATTAGGTGCTTGTTTGAAACTATGGATCAAGGAGGAGGAATTGAGTTTGATTCCCCTCATTGTAAATTTGGGATAGGGGCATGAACATGTGGTTTGATTGGGACACTCTATTGGCTAGTTTGAACTATGAAAGGATTCTCTTAGCTTTGTTGCTACCCTTGGAAATTTTGGGAGGTGGTTTCCTGATCCTTCGGTGGAAATACTACCAAACCCAAGTACTGTAGTCTAGATTTCTCTAGATCATTAACTCTCCAATACCTTGTCTTGTTTGATCCCGATAAGTGACTCTCAAAGATTCTGAAGGATCATGCTATTCGTAAATGGTAGTGGGGTTGATACTATTTCCCCTTATAAGTGAAGTGGTTGGCAAACATTTATCAGTTCCAACTATCAAGTACAAGTCCATCAAGTCATCATCTTCAGGGATTTTTGCCGCTCTCCAAATGCATACGACTACTGATCTTCCTCTTAGAGTAGATACTGCTTCTCTATTATCAATCCTACTATGGTTACTTGGCCCCTCCATTTCTCCTCTTCCATTGATTCTCACATGATGCTCAATTACTAAATACAATTGCCCTCGCTTGTCCATGTAAAATCTTCCTTCAAATTTCAAAGCTAGTCTTCGAAAAAATTCACAATATATGTAATTCTTTAATGTTGCTACTGACTAATTGAGTCCATCCAAGTAAATAGGAACTTCGTGCAAGTTTGTAGAGACATACTACAAGAAAGTTCTATACTTTTCGTCTATCCCAGACATGAGCTCTACTGAATGTATAGAGCTATGCATATCTTCAGAGGCCATAATAGATTCTTCTTTTTAGTCACTAGAGGTACCATAGTAGATGGAGGGAATACTCCTTTGAGTCACACTTCTTTGACTCCCTAGGATATGTCAAGATGTGAGGTTCATTCACAATCTGGGACCTTAACTAGTTTTGTTGACCTTCATCTTTCTATTTTTTACTTATGGTATTCTATTAATTCTTGGAAAGGGCTTTTCTCAATGGTTGATTACAGAAAAAATTTCTCAAATGTTCTAGTTCATGAATAATTAGGGTTTGGTCCTAATTTACCGTATACACGATACTTGTGATCCTCATGATACAAGATATCAAATTTGGATGATACGATACTTGGATACTCTCAAGATGCAGGATACTTCAATCTTCGCGATACATAATATATTTGATATGAAGAAGATACTTGCACAACACGATACGATACCTGATTTGAGAAAATACATGATAATGGACGTGGATGATACCCGATATTCAATCCTCATAATACATGATATTAGTATCAAGCAATGCATGATACTTGGGATGAAGTTGATACACTATACATGATACCATAGCTAGACAATACAATACTGGAACAAGTTATCTCATGATACATGATATTTAGTATCCACATTACATGATACACAACCCAAATCGGTGACACCTGATACTTAGAGTATCAACAATACATTACACTTGGGTGTTCATGATACTTGACCCAAGCAATACACAATACTTGTGTATCACTATACACCTAGGAGCAAGGTATTAGCAATGGATGATACCTACCAAGTGTCGCTGCACACTGTGTATTTGTTATTGCCATACCAAATTCAATTGATCATGATAATTAGACTTTTTTAATTCCAACTTAAAAATGTTTTATATAAATCTATTTTTCATGCTCTCCTTGCCACCTCTAACTTCATATAGCCAAAAAATTGTTGCAAAATCTCCCTATATGAGCCTCACGATACTCCGAAGGTGTGGTGTCACCCCATGTATGTGTTCAATCAAAATTTTGATTTGTTCATAGTAAAGCCCTCACGTCAAAGAGAAATCTCCTATTTTTTTAGATCTAGAACCCAACTCTACATTGGGTTCCACGTGATACAAAATTAGTGATACTAGTCATTTGGGAAGCTCCACAATACTCTAGCATACACAAGTGAATTGAATGTGGTGGGTCTTGTTTTTTTTGTCTCTCACCAAGACAAGTGACCTCAGAAAAAAGATGAAAAATTTGTTTTGTTTTTTGAAATGTGGTGCCCTCATTAATGGAAAATAATAAGCGCATTAGTTAGAATAAATTTTTAGATACTATCATAGGGTCATGGAAAAATATTAAAACATATCAAGTGTGATCATTGAAATCTAGCTACTTGGAGTTACGACTACCCATTGTATTTCCATCTTCTCCATTCTTTAACCTCATAAATGAGTGGAATCACTCTACAATGATCAGTTCGTCAATTTAGAGAGAAAGTGGAAGCATCCTCACTATTTGTAAGCATTCCAGCTTGAATCTTTGAGTGAGATGTAGCTACCATGAGACTTCTAACTATGGCTCGCTCTCTTGATGATGTCCGATACATCCATGAAGAAAAGCACTCCCTCATTTTATAGGTAGATCAAGGTAAAAGAGAATATTTATCAAGGTAAAGTGGGGAGGGAGGAGTTGTAGAGGAGGAAGTTCGGAAAGCAAACACTTAGTTTAAGATTTTCAATGAGAAACTGGAAGATTCTGGAATGTTGAAGTTGCAAAGGACTTGTGAAGAGCACATTATAATTCTTATCTGCTAGGTCACCATATACTTCATATCTATTAGGGAATGAGTTCTTCTATGGTGATTATTCTTATATGGGTCATCAAGTACTAACACGAGATGTAGACTTATCAGAAAACGTACAACTACACGTTATGTTCATATTGCATATTCAAAAATGTGTGATAAGGTGTGAGAAAGCTTTGTTGTATAAATGAAGTAAGAGGGGATGGAGCAATGACTTCAATATACTATCCATGAGGCAAGAAGCATGGGAATAAGTAGAGTACTGACTTCTGAAAAAGGAGTTTTTTATGAAGGAGAGAATGCAAGAATGCAATGATTTGTGAAGATGGTCATAGGAGTCTGTAAGGAATATGATTTGTGAAGACATACGACATCAGGAGGAGGAAGTATGAGAACAATATAAATATATAATAGTTAATTATAGTTAAGAAAATGTTGATGTATGAAACACCACAAGAGCCAAGCTAATGTGATATTAGAATCCTCTATAATCAACATTTACTCATCAAATCTTCAAACTTCAAAATATTTAACACTTTACATAGTAAATGTGAACATTAACTCCTCCTATAGTTGCATCTTTTCTTCTAGTTCCAATTCTTCTTTGATTTATGTTGGATCTCATAGATTCTTCTACTCAAGAGGAATATGATTTGTGAAGGCAATCATCATCAGGCGGAGGAAGAATGAGAATGATATATATCTGTACGAGTTAATTATAGTTAAGGAAAAGAAAGTAGGAAGGATCTGTAATCAAGAACTCACATAAACCTCTCAGCTATCGTTTAGTAGAAATTCATAAATAAATAAGAAAATTAGACTACTAAAGGGGACATGAAGCTCTTATGGTTGTGTTGATGGGAAGTTTACTTTCTAGTCTACTATCTTATTTCTCTGTTATCACAAGCATGTCCCTGTCATTAGTTTGGTGTTTATGAAAGGGAGAGTTAATACTCTAGTAGAATCTCTCCCTCTTAACACAAAGATGTCCATTATTAAATAGAAGAGTGTACTGATATCCAAAAGTTTATTTCTGAGAGATAAGCTCCACTACTAATGAATGTCCTTGCCCCATCTATTTCATGCATGAGGGATAATGGTGAGCTAGTGGTAGGACCCTTCCTACATGTAGGTGAAAACGATGGTAAAATGGATGTTAATTGTTGTCCCTTGAGATACCTCCCTTCTGCTAAGCTAATGTATGAGGTCATCGTGCTCCAAACTAGCTTTCTTTTGGGAGTTTGAGTCTTCGCCATGGTTCTTTTCTTTAATTATTAGCATGGAAAAGAGATCAACAGTATTTGGAATATTCTCCTTGATGTGAATAGGATTTTAAACTTCTTATATGCACTTTTAAAATTTTTATTGATACCCTAGCCTCCTAGATCTTTGAAAAAAATTTGAGAGCTTGAATTGGACGTTTAATGAGCTCCTAGGAAATTCTCTAAATTTTTTATGACAAAGCATTGTGAAAATGATCAATCCTTTGAGTACAAAAGATAAGAAACCCTAAAATGTACTAACATTTTGGAGTGATTTGAAGTAAATCTCATTCATTCTCCTTCTTGAGGACTTCTTTTTTATGTATTTCTTCATTTGGAGCTTTCATAGTGTTGGACCGAAACCATGAGTTTTAGGTGGTATTGTCCTCTTTAACCACACAAAAACAAGGGAAGCATATGGGGATTAAGGGACTAGACTGTATCCACCACTCTCTTCTCATCGTTCCATCACTAATCACTCATTAATATAAAAGTTCCATGCAAGATTTATTCTCTCCCCTAATGTAGATGGATAGATAGATACATAGGTAGGTAAGTATATATATATATATATATATATATATATATATATATATATATATATAAATAAATCTCCCCTAATGTAGATGGATAGATAGATACATAGGTAGGTAAGTATATATATATATATATATATATATATATATATATATATATATATATATATATATATATATATATATATATATATATATATATATATATATATATATATATATATATATATATATATATATATATATAGACAAACAGACAGACAGACAGACAAACATATAGATAGATAGATAGATAGATAGATAGATAGATAGATAGATAGATAGATAGATAGATAGATAGATAGATAGATAGATAGATAGATAGATAGATAGATAGATAGATAGATAGATAGATAGATAGATAGATAGGTAGATAGATAGATGGATAGATAGATAGACATATAGATGGAAAGATAAATAAAAACAAAGAAACAAATATATATATATATATATATATATATATATATATATATATATATATATATATATATATATATATATATATATATATATATATATATATATATATATATATATATATATATATATATATATATATATTTGGAGTTAGACATCTAGGGAAGCACGTGAACAACACAATAAAGAAGAAGAAGCATGGAGCACAACACACAATGCTGAATGTATTACCACTAGAATGCACAAAGATAAGTAGCCTGTTAGGGCAATAGGCATATATACAAGCCAGGGGAAAAAACCTCCTAGAGAGGGAAAAAAGTGCCCCGGCAATCCTAGAGTGTTAACACACATCACTACCTAAATATATCAACAAATCCCCCCTCGGAGTGATGCGGTGAACAAGGAGCTGACACTCTTGTATAAGAAAGTGCCAAGCTATGTGGAATCAATCCACGAAAGGAAGTAAGCCCAAAGCTTCAAATGCCTCCCTAGGTAGAGCCTTCGTACAAACGTCTGCAATGTTGCGTGGGCACATATGCCAAGCTGATCTCTTTGGCAGAGAACCTCTCCCTGACATAATGATAATGCACCTCAATGTGCTTAGTGTGAGCATGGAACACAAGGTTCCTCGCAACTGCCAATGTGCTCTGATTGTCAGTGAAGATGGTGGTGGTAGAAGACTAACCAACACCCAAATCAGCCATACAGTGTCCGAGCCACACACACTCAACAGTCGTTATGATAGCTGCCCTATACTCAACCTCACAACTGGAAGTGGCCACAATAGGCTGCTTCTTGCTTAATTAAGTTATACATGAGCTACCATGCATGAAGCAAAAGCCACTACTAGACACACAAGTGTCATAGCAACCAACCCAATCACTATCAGAAAAAGCATGCAAATCTGATCGTAGTGGGACAAGCACTAGACTGTCCACCTATAAAAAGAGGAAGCAAAGTAGCATACATGTCTTTGGAGCTAAGAGATGTCTCCTTAGTACATGAAAGCAATGGCTGAATAGAATCTTCCACAAAAATGACATCAGGGCTAACTAGAATGCGCTTAGTCTGTGGATGATACAGATGATAGCCTTTAGTTTTAGAACTGTACTAGAAAAAATACATTTTAGAGCTTGATCATCCAATTTTATGCGATGTTGTTCAGGCACTAATGCATATGCTAGACAAGAAAAAGAAATGCAGATGAGCATTAGATGGCTTGCGACCATACCAAGCCTCATATGGAGTGATAGACTACATCGCTTTAGTGGGACACTTGTTCAGTACATATTCTGCACACATAACAATTTCAAGCCAGAGAGTATGTGGTAAAGCCTGACTCTTGACCATACACCTCGCCATTTCCATGAGTGACCTATTCTTTCCTTCAGCAAATCCATTTTTTTGAGGTGTATAAGACACTGTAAAGTGACATTTTATCCCACATTCAACCAAAAATGGATTAAAGTCAGAAGACATATATCCCCCCCTCGATCAGAACGCAGGGTGCTCATTTTACATGCCGACAGAATTTTAGCCAAAACCAGAAATTTTTTGAAGCACATAAAGGCTTTGGACTTTTCCTTCAATGGATATACCCATGTGTGCCTGGAAAAA
>CM035441.1:77841608-77846608 GCA_020310875.1 Ceratopteris richardii | reverse complement strand
ATAAGGTGAGAAATGTTTCATGTTTTTGTTAAAGTAATCTTTTTGTTATTGTTTATTTTACTTTAATGACTTCAATTTGTTGCAAATTGATTACAGGTGGGCAGAAGAATGGAATACAAAATGAAAGTCCTTGTAGATTGGAGCAAAGATGGAACAGAGCTCTCATTGTCATAGTTCTTTTGCAACCTGATAATGTCACTTCTTGGGCCCTAGTCATTGTATCTCATGGTTTTTGCACTTTCAAGAACCTTGTAAAAAGTAGGACAATTGATTCATGTTAGATATTGTATATACCTTATTCTCTGCAATGATAATTTCAAAACTTTTGGAATGTCAAAAATTCTGTTCACTACTTTGAAATGTGGTTGCTCATGTTTTTTTCTGTGCATTATTTTGTCATCCGAAACTCATTTTTTGAAATTGCACTTCTTTATTCTATACTTTTAAAAGTGGGCCCAGTCAATTTAAAAACTTGAAACTGCTATAAAAATGGCTCTATGTGCTCATTTCTCACATTTGCACTCTCAAAGAGCTAGAAAGCACAGACTGCAAGCCTCTAGAAATCTCGCGCGCAAGCAATGGCTGCTAGCACTTCCACTCCCATGAAATCTCCTCGAGATTTATTCATGGAGTTTTTGGAAACTACAGACTACAATGGTCGTACGGATTTGTATGACCTAGTCTGTAGAGTCCCTAATCTTGAAGGGACAATAGCCATGAATTCCGATGTGATCGATGAGATCACAGATTTTATGGAACTCTATATTTTAAGATATGCCATAGATATTCCAGCATATGAGTGTAAATGGGTCCCTTGTGACCTGCTTTTTTACATTCATAAAGGAGATGAGGCATTTGCAAAGCGCTTAAAGCGTTTCATGGCGATTGCTGAGGCTTCAGGGCACCTGTTAGATGACATAGTGCCCTTAATTAAACAATTAAATAAGAAAAGGAAAATGGGAAGAAAATATCTTTCCTACATAGCAACAACAATCTTTTTTGTCAATAAGGAGCCCGAACCTTCACCCATGGACCTACCCCATCTTGTTACTGGGGGTTTTGTAGATGACAAGAAGGAACCCCAGACAGAAGCTCTCAACTTATTAGAAGAGAGTCAAAAAATTTCCAGAGAATTTCCTCAAGGAGTAGTGGACGAATTAAAGGAAGCCAGTACACAGAAGAGTCCACCCTCCAACTTAGACCCCGTGGAACCCACTCTACCAGAGGTAGAGATGGAAATGTTTTCAGTTGTACTTGTTGATGGAGAGGAATTTTTGTTCTTGCACGATATTGAGAAGGCATTCGGTCTACGCCTCGACGAATGCCTTAGTATTTTCAGCTCAACCTCGGATGTTCCCATGGACAACACTTTTGACATTATCGAAAAGGCAACAATTCCACTTGGTGAATCAGTTGCGGACACCATTGCATTAGTGTGTGAAGAGATTTTGAGCCATGCCAACCAAGATGCCAGTGAAGAAGATCTAGCCACAGCAAGGGAAAGAATTTTGGAAAAGAAGATTCCAACATCCCCTGTTGTGGAGCAAAGTGGCATGGCCCATTCATCAATTCCACTAGATGCAATGGGAAGAGGAGAGGATGAAGACAGGCTTCAAGATGTAAGTCTCTACTGACATTTATGGTTGTCTCATATTTATACAAGATGTATCTATTTAATTTTATGATTGTCTATGTGCAGGAAACAATTGAAGTGGATAAATTTGCAGCAAGGAGTGGTGGTGACCGTGTTTCCCGGGGCCATGGCTCTTGGCACAGTACATTGGAAAATTGCCAAAGGAAGATTTTGTAATAATCCACAAGGACTTTTCCCCTCAAGGACACTTCATGACTTGGTGTATGAAGGCCTTGAGTAAAGTTTTGTGCCTATCTACAATAATGCAAGGGACCAATTGTATATTTCTAGTTAGGAAGTCCCTTGCCCTTACTACCCTAGGAGTTAACTTTAGAGGAAAAATATTAGGTCAAATAGGAATAGCTTTGGGTCTTGGATTGATAGACCCTCAATTAATATCCCAATCAGTTTTGACTTACCAATTGCCTCTATCTTTTCAGAGAAGAAAGAATGTAGTGGAGAGGCTCAAGGCCAAGAGCCAATTGTAAAAACTTTATAATACCAATGTTTTGTTTTTCCAATTTCCATGTGCATCCAATCTATTATATCTTTATGGTTTGACAATCTCATAACTTTTGCACAGTTTAATCAGTCTTTTTCCATTGTTTCTTGTAATTTGTGTTGCCCAAAATGCATGGAATGGCTAAGGAATGCAAAAAAAAGGCCTGCCACAGAAACGCGGGGATGGGCCCTGCAAAACTTTTGCAGGGCCCATCCCCGCGTTTCTGTGGCATGCCTTTTTTTTGCATTCCTAGGCCATCCTATGCACTAGGTTACCTGTATTGCAAGTCTATCTTCTCAATTAGCACCTTCACTTGGGGAAATGTGGAACACTCTTCTTATATGCAATAATTAGAGAAAATTAAGACTCCTCTGGGTGCATATAAGCATGCAGCAGTAAATCAGTGCATGTATGTTCATAAACATTGCTTAGCTATTGGTCAGGGGTTTAGCATGCAGTGCACTCTAGCCAAGGCCAATCATATGCCCCCATGTGCATGGCATGGGTTTTCATGGCTTGGAAATGCCAAAAAAACGCCTGCCACAGAAACGCGGGGATAGGCCCTGCAAAACTTTTGCAGGGCCCATCCCCGCGTTTCTGTGGCAGGCCTTTTTTTGGCATTTCTTGGCCATGAAATGCATTAAATAGCATTACCACTTACAACAAGTACAGAAAAAAGAATGATACAACTATGAAAAACACTTCAAAGATGTACTGGAAAAACACACCTACAAACATAGGAGAAATACACTTCAAAACATGTACACTAAGAGATAAACATTTGGGAGAGCAAATATGAGAAGACAAAGATTATATTCATCATTTGGGTTTTACAAAATATTCATCGTATGGGATATACAAAAGGTTATCCAAACAAGGGAGTACAAATTATGGTTAATGGTTATTCCCTCTAATTCTCCTAGCTAGCTGCAAATCTTTAGGTTGTATTGTCACTCTCTTTGCATGGATGGCACATAGGTTAGAGTCCTCCAACATTGATATAAGATACGCCTCTGCAGCTTCTTGGAGAGCTTCAATGGCTATCCCTTGGATACGAAGTCCAGCGCAATAGCGTTGGATCTCTTCCTTCACAACTCTTGCAAATGACCTTCGTGGAATCAGAAGCTCCACAGACTTTTGATAGTGTCGAATCTCCGCAAAGGCTCTGGTTTGCTTTCTGCGCCTTTGTGGTGCTCTTGCATTTGGGGGGATGTTGGGTTGTGGTCGTTGTGGTCTACGACGTGGTTGATAGTTCTTCTTTCTTCTTGGAGGACGCCTAGATGGTCCTGCCTCATCATTTACTTCCTCTGCCCGACCTTGCTCTCTTTCTTCATCGGTTGGTCTTTGTCCTTGTCCTGGGGGGAGTGTCTTGCCTCCTTGTGTTACTCGATGGTTCACGGGGATATCATCATTGTTCCATGGTGGCTCATTTATACTTTCTTCATCTGAGGAACATGATAAATTTGATGTCTCAATCACAACTCGTCTATGTCCTCGTTGTTTGGGCCTTGCCTTCATTGGTGTCCTGATTGGGGGCTCATCATGAGATGCAGAAGGGGAATAATTTATTTCTTGGGATACATCTCTCTCTGGTGAACCTTCATCCCCCCGCGATGCAATGCTACCGGACTGTGTCCCTGCACCCGAGTTTCGTCTTGAAGAGTGGCTTGTGGTTCGTCGCTTCTTGTGGGGTGTCATCCATGTTGGGCGCTGAGTACCTTGCACATGGCTAGGGTAGACGACATGATCCTTCCTAGCAGTCTGCTTTGTGCGTGCCATTCTCTTAGGTTGTAAAGTGGTAAAATGAGGAAGGACACCTCTATTTATAGGCTTTCACTTAAGAATTGTCCTGTTCACATTTAAATGGATAAAAATTAGTTTTAAGACATTAAAAGTATATTCACAAAAATAGTAGAATTTTATTTGAAGTGAAAGGGGTTATAAAAACCTTGAAAAGTATAATGCATTTTAAGAGTTTGGAAATTATTTCCAAGCAGAACCCTCGCGGACTCTTTGTGCACGCCATTGGGCATGATGTTCGGGTCCTGACGATGACATCCACTTCTCTCTTGCAATATCATGTTGTAGCTTTCGTGTAATCTTTGCTAGTTGTGACTCACATGCCTTTTCCATTACATATTTTCTAGCAAATGTCGCACGAAAGAACCAATTGAACATTTCTTCTAAATAGTTTGATTGGAGTAGACCACCCCCATGACGAGTGTTTTTAAAGTAAACACCTCTAGCCCTGTAATGTGACTTCTCCATTCCTTGTGTACTAAAAATGTCCAGTGACCCATATCGATTCATAAAATATGCTGCATGTGCAAAAAGAATATGCTATGATCTGGTCAATAAGATATACACATAGTGTTTAAGACCAAATAAAAAAATGTAAGCGAAACTTACTATGTAATGTGTAATGTTGCTTTCTCCCCAAGATAAGATGAATGACTGTGTAAACTCCTTCAAAGTCACTTGGAATAATTCTCGTTGTGAAGCATTAGTGGAAGCCAAACACATCAAATGTAACAATTGATCGAACGATGACCAAACCTTCTTTCGCTTGTTAATGAGATCAACCTGACTATCATTCTCAGTTGTAATTGAACAGAGGTCCTTCCAAAGCTCCCATTTCCCATCATCTTGACTATTCACATCTTTTTTAAAGAAACGTCGTGCCTTCTTCCCAGTCATTGAAACTTGTTGTAAAATCTCTTGAGACTCACCGTACTTCTTAACAACTAAAGATACGTGGCCACCATGACAACCTATAGAATTCAAAAGATCTTCTATTTTCTGGATTGCTATTGTAGACCTCTCTAGTGGTTTCATTGCAAATGCATATTCAACATGGAGCTTCAA
>CM035441.1:77806608-77831608 GCA_020310875.1 Ceratopteris richardii | reverse complement strand
AAAAAACTGCCACGACTCAGGTGGTATGTTAGCTCGCCTCTTATTTTTTTCGACCATACAATATCTCCTGTTAATTTAATCTCAAACAGAAAAAAAAGTCAGAATACATACACATATATACACACACATACACATACACAAACCCACATACACATATACATGCAAACATATACGCATGCATATATGTATACATATACACATATACATACATATAACATAAACACACATATACATATCCACATATATACGTACACACACATGCATGCATATACACTCATTCATACAAAATACATGCATTTATCCCACAATAATATGTAGTTGTGTATATGTGAATATGTGTGTATGTGTAAATGTGTATATGTGAATATGGGTGTATGTGTAAATATGTATATGTGAATTTTTTATTTATGTAGATAATCAAATTATTAATATCAAATACCATTATTTGTAGATTCTGATCAATCAGATGGAACTCCACCACCGTCTTCTCATCGTGCAACGACTTTATACTGTAAGTATATGAAATATTTAATTTTAACTATATTTGATGGATACATAATTTATTTATTTTTTATGTTTCTTATGATGTGCAGATTTTGATCAATCAGAGGGTACTCCACCACCTCCTACCCATGCAATGACTTCACATGTGTCCTCCGATAGGAATTATGATGAAATTTACTATCAAGAGCATATTATATGTTGGTGTAACTCTTGTTATGGCACGTATTGAAGACCACGATTGGAATGTATTCAACATGAGGCAGAGTATGGTACTTTTGAGCGTGCACCATCACCTAGTCAACGTGATAATGCTTGGGTATGTATTTTCTATATATATTAATGTCATTATTATTTAAAAACCATGTATAAAATCAAATTATTATTGATATACAGGAATACTTGCTCGATGATGATGATGATGATTTTTCTCATAATGTTAATATACCTCGTACACGTCATGGACTTGCTGTTCATCAATTACAAGCAGAGGTTTCTAGAAATCCTCTACCTCCTGGTTTAGAGAATGAAACGGCTGGAGATTATCCATTGCTAGCTCGTGATCGTTCTTTAGTACAAACATATGATAGAAGAGGATATGGAGGATGGAATAGAGGACCACTTCCTTTAGATGGAGAGGTTTTCAACTTTTGGGGTAATCGCTATATGATTGCTCCATCCACTATTACTAATGATGGTCGTGGTCTCTTCATTGTAGAGGATTTGTATGTGCCTCCGAACTCTGAAGTCACTCTTATGTCATTTTGTGGTCCTATATATGGATGGGGAGATTGGCATCGACTTTCACGTTATGTTCCAAGCATGAGTACTTATGGAATATGCTTGAACGTAACATCCCTTACTAGTAGAAGGATTTTACATGGAGAAAATGAAAGATTATATATTGATGGAAGACCTTTCACACATGGAAATATAGCAGGTTTAATAAATAGTATTCGAGGGTTACATAATGTTGGAGCAAGTCTATGACAAGCCTAAGTATTGGCTTGAGTCTCACAAAGTCTTAGAAGATGCTTTAAAAAGAAGACTATGTAAAGCTCACTTATGAACTACCTCTTGTAACTTTTGAAGAGTTTACTTAATGTAAAAGTAAGAGAATCTTAAGTGGTTGAGTCCACTTGATCAAGAATGGAAAGAGGAGCCACGAATTCGTGATTTGTGGTAGGTAGAGAATCAAATCAATCATTGATTGATTGGAGAGTGATTGAGGGAAGTTAGCCTCCCAAACTCAACTATAAATAGATGGCAGTTTTAGTCGTGGTTAGAGAGACCTATGTGAAGACCTCCAAGAGCTGAGCTTTATGCCATATCAAGGTGTGATTACAAGGCACACATATGTATCAGTAAGTCATTGTATTTTACAAGCAATATACTTTCATTTTCATGATTATTTGGTTTCATCTTTCCATGTTCTTGTGAAGTGTACCACTCACTGCCATTACTCTCAGTTTTCTCAGTCAGCTTGCAGAGATGTTTTCTCTGAGCTTGGTGCATCATTTTCAGTGATTTAACTTGTTAAAGTTAGCTCTATACGTCTACTATATGCTCACAAATTTTCATGTCATTTGGATGTTGCAATCTTCAGTTATGTTCATTTGAAGTCAACAGGGTCTGTTCATCTTTACTTCTCTGTCAGGTACCCGACTTTTTCACGCATCTTGTCAGAGCCATTTCTCAGTGGTTACTTATCCAACTTCAGTGATTTAAACCTTGTTTGATTCAGCTTACTGTCTAGTATAACCATACAAATTTTCATAATCATTGAATTTCTACATTTTGAGTTATGTTACTTTTTCTGCTCACTGGTCTATTTCTGTAGCAGCCCGTGAAAATCGGGATGATGTCATCACTTGTTAAAACTCATTCTCACTGTGTGGTTCATTATTTTTTATGAGATTACTCTTGAAAGTTAGCTCTTTAAGTTACCTAGACTTCCCCAAGAGGAATTAAGCTAATTGTTGCTGTGCTCAGAGAATTATGTAAAACACTGGACAGGTGTATGAACCAAGAATAGCAAGTTTTCACCTCTGAGCTAACTCCAACTTATCTGTTTTGATCTATCTTTTTGAGAGTGATCTTCCAAGGTACATAGGGTGTCTAATACATCCATTGGCAAGCTAAAAGGGCCCACCATATATTCCTGGAGTTCATTTGGCTGGTGTAGATCAAGGATTTTGCAACACCTCTTCATCTTCAAGCACATACCTATCCATCTCTTCACAGTGGTATCAGAGCAAGGTTGGACAACATGGCAGATGGATTTCCTTCATCAATTGACAAATTGGATAGAGGTAATTACTTAGCTTGGTCATTAAGGATGGAAGCTTATCTCCAAGGTAGAAGTTTATATGGTTATGTGGTTGGAGATGAAGTTATGCCAAGTTTCAGGAACAAAAGTCAACCAACACAAGAAGAGCAAGAAAGATTGAGCACATGGTGCTCCAAGGATGCACTTGCAAGGTCTTATCTCCTCAACTCTATCTCAGATTTTTTGGTGCCTCACATTAGAAGTTGTAAGACATCTCAGGAAGTGTGGGATGCACTTGAAGCTTTCTTTTCTTCAAGTACTAAAGCTAGGAAGCATCAACTATGGCTGGATTTCACAACTCTCAAGAAGGCTCCCAAACAAAATGTGACTGATTTTGTCACAAAGCTCAAGGACATAGCGGATCAATTGGGAAGCATTGGAGAGGTAATAGATGAAGAGAAAATTGTAAGGCAGGTCATCAATGGCTTGAAGGCAGATGACAAGTGGGAAGCATTCACCACAGCTATGGATTTGTACATGGACATGCATGTACCTGATTTCAACACACTCATTGGACAACTACTTACTCAAGAGGCAAAGCTTATCAAAAATGGAGAAAGCTCTAAAGGTAATCAATCTTCAGCTTTATACACGGATAAAAGCAAGTCTAAAGATAACAAAGGAAAGGCAAAGAAAGTGGATGATGAAGCAGGTACATATCAAGCTAACTATGCAGGTAGAGGAAGACATGGCAGAGGTAGAGGAAGAGGAGGTAGACAAGGCAGGGGGAGATCCCAAGACTCCAACTCATGTTCTATTTGTGGACTAACTAATCATACAACTGAAAATTGCTTTAGGAATTCGAGGAATCAAAGAGGCAGAGGATACAATAGAGGAAGTTATGGCTACTCAAGAGGAAGGTTCAACAACTACCATGGCAACTACAACAACTACAATCATTCAAACTATCAAGGAGGCTACAAAGGAAGGAGAGACTAAAATAACTACACAGAAGACTCAAACAAAGAGGATTCATTATTGATCATGAACATGGCTATGCCACAAGGTAAATCTGATGAGCATGTTTTCTACATAGACTCAAGTTGCTCAAATCATGTGGCAGGAAATGTGGCACTCCTATTAGATTTAGAAGATCCAAGGAATAAGCATGAGGTACAAACAGGAGATGATACAAAACATCCTATGGAGAAAATAGGCAATGTCAAAGCACCTGATGGAAACATCAACCTACTCAGTAAGGTACTCTATGTCCCTACCATTACAAAGAATTTGATAAGTGTTGGGCAGATAGTAGAGAAAGGGTTGCAAGTCAGGTTCACAAAAGCAGGAGCATTTGTTGAAGATCCAAGTCAAGGATTCAGAAGAATTGCAAAAGGTGAAAAGACAGGTAGATTGTTCACATTTGAATTACAGGACACTAGAAACATTGCTCTCGTTAATTATGGTAGTCAGACACTCACAGAATTGGAAGTATGGCACAAAAGGTTAGCACATATTGGTGAAAGGTCATTAAAGCAAATCTGCAGGGACCAAAGTGTACTTGGACTTCCTAATTTGTCAAAACAACATATGATTTATAAGTGTAGTGCATGTCAATTTGGAAAATCTCACAGGTTACCATTCATGAAGAAAGGTTATATGTATGGAGATCTCTTGGAGTTGGTTCATACAGATGTATGGGGACCTAGAAAGGAAGCTTCAATATTTGGATCAAGGTATTATGTTTCCTTTATTGATGATTGCAGCAGATGGACTATCCTATTCTTTATGAAACACAAAGATGAAGTATTTTCATGTTTCAAAAGATATTTGGCTCTTGTGAAGAATCAAACAGGTAAATCACTAAAAAGGCTAAGGTCAGATGGAGGGGGAGAATACTTCTCCCATGAGTTTGATTCTTTTCTTCAAGAAAGAGGAATCAAAAGAGAGGTAACTACAAGGTACACTCCTGAGCAAAATGGAGTGGCAGAAAGGAGGAATAGGACAATTGTTGAAGCTGCAAGGTCTATGTTAAATGAAAAGCATTTACCTAATTACTTATGGGCTGAGGCTGTATCTACAGCCACTTACTTGATTAACAGGTTGCCTTCAAAATCCCTTGATGGGATGACTCCATATGAGGCTTGGAATGGAAGAAGACCAAGCTTAGATCATTGTAAAATTTTTGGATGTATTGCGTTTGCTCATGTTCCTTCACAGGTTAGAGGCAAGATGGATCCAAAGGCAGAAAGGTGTGTATTTATTGGATATGACAACAATCAAAAGAGCTACAGGTTATACAACCCTACCAACAAAGGATTCTTGGTAAGCATAGATGTAGTTTTTTATGAGAACAATTCATGGTATGAAGATTCATGCAGGAAGATGAATTTACCATATGATCTTGAAGAAGATTTTCCAAAGCTTGGTAGAGAACAATCAAAGATTGAAGAACAAGACACCTCAGAGGATGATGAAGAATCTCACATGGAAAAGATCAAAGCATGGAAGTCTAAAGGTAAAGCAAAATTGCAGGATCTTGGACATGAGGCAGAATCATCAAATCATGGCCTAAGAAGATCTATGAGGGAAAAGAAAAAACCAGAAAGGTATGGGTTTGACACCTCATTAGTAACTAAACATTCTATCTACATAGCACAAGACATAAACCAAGAGGAACCATCATCATTTGAAGAGGCCAAAGCAAAAACAGAATGGAAGCATGCAATGAAGGAAGAGATTGAAGCACTTGAGGAAAACAACACTTGGGATTTGGTGCCCAAGACTTCATCCATGAAGGTAATAGGCTCAAGATGGGTCTATAAACTCAAGAAGAATTCTGATGGTTCCATTAACAGGTATAAGGCAAGGCTTGTAGCAAAAGGCTTTGCACAAACTCAGGGAATTGATTATGAGGAGACCTTCTCTCCTGTGGCAAAGATGCCTACTATTAGGGTTTTGCTTAGTATTGCCTCTTCCAAGAATTGGAAGATACTTCAACTAGATGTAAAGAATGCATTCTTGAATGGTTGGATAACAGAAGAGGTATATATGGCACAACCACCTGGTTTTGAGAATCAAGTTTATCCTGATTATGTGTGTAAACTTAACAAAGCATTGTATGGTCTCAAGCAAGCTCCAAGAGCTTGGAATTTCAGGCTTGTTTCATTCTTGCAGGACAAAGGCTTTCAACCAAGCAAGGCAGATCCTTCACTCTTTATTAAAAAGAGTAATTCCGAGGTCATCTACCTATGTGTATATGTAGATGATATTATATTGACAGGAAATGATGCAGATGGTATGAAGAAGATCAAAGATCAGATGAGAGAAGAGTTCAAGATAAGTGATTTGGGTTCACTTACCTACTTCCTAGGTTTGGAAGTTGTCTACAAAGATCATGGTTTGTTTCTCACTCAAAGGAAGTACATTAAGGACATGTTGGCAAAATTCAAGATGCAAGATTGTAAGATTGCAGGTACTTCAATGGAGGTCAATCACAAATTGAGCTCACATGAAGGTGAACTCATAGAGGACATCACATCATATCAAAGTCTAGTGGGTAGTCTCAACTATGCCACATTGACAAGAGTAGATATATGTTACAGTGTGAGTGTGCTAAGTCAATTTATGCACACACCAAGGAAACCACATATGGATGCTGCCAAAAGGATTCTCAAGTATCTCAAAGGAACCATAAATGAAGGACTTTATTATCCTTATGTATCTGATTTAGGTTTGAAGCTATTTTCTGATGCAGATTGGGTTGGCTCCAAGGAAGATAGAAGGAGCACTTCAGGTTATCTTACCTTTGCAGGTTCAAAGCTTATTTCATGGTCATCCAAGAAGCAACCCACAGTTGCTCTCTCTTCTACTGAAGCTGAATATAGAGGTCTTGCCATAGCTACACAAGAAGCTATGTGGATGAAGACATTATTCAAAGATCTTGGATTGGAGTTTGGAACTCCAACTATTTTTGGTGACAATATGAGTTCTATTCATTTGGCTGCTAATCCTATTTTTCATGCAAGGACTAAACATATTGAAGTTCATTATCACTATGTACGAGAGAAGGTTCTAAGCAAAGAGATTCAAATATCATATGTGTCCACTCATCAACAATGTGCAGATATTCTAACCAAAGCATTGGATGGTACAAAGCTTTGCAAATTCAAGGCTATGATTGGTTTGCAGGTAATCTTGGAAGATTGAAGACCTCAAGCATACTTGGCTTGAGGGGGAGCTATTGGAGCAAGTCTATGACAAGCCTAAGTATTGGCTTGAGTCTCACAAAGTCTTAGAAGAAGCTTTAAAAAGAAGACTATGTAAAGCTCACTTGTGAACTATCTCTTGTAACTTTTGAAGAGTTTACTTAATGTAAAAGTAAGAGAATCTTAAGTGGTTGAGTCCACTTGATCAAGAATGGAAAGAGGAGCCACGAATTCGTGATTTGTGGTAGGTAGAGAATCAAATCAATCATTGATTGATTGGAGAGTGATTGAGGGAAGTTAGCCTCCCAAACTTAACTATAAATAGATGGCAGTTTTAGTCGTGGTTAGAGAGACCTATGTGAAGACCTCCAAGAGCTAAGCTTTATGCCATATCAAGGTGTGATTACAAGGCACACATATGTATCAGTAAGTCATTGTATTTTACAAGCAATATACTTTCATTTTCATGATTATTTGGTTTCATCTTTCCATGTTCTTGTGAAGTGTACCACTCACTGCCATTACTCTCAGTTTTCTCAGTCAGCTTGCAGAGATGTTTTCTCTGAGCTTGGTGCATCATTTTCAGTGATTTAACTTGGTAAAGTTAGATCTATAAGTCTACTATATGCTTACAAATTTTCATGTCATTTGGATGTTGCAATCTTCAGTTATGTTCATTTGAAGTCAACAGGGTCTGTTCATCTTTACTTCTCTGTCAGGTACCCGACTTTTTCACTCATCTTGTCAGAGCCATTTCTCAGTGGTTACTTATCCAAATTCAGTGATGTAAAGTTTTTTGGATTGAGCTTACTGTCTAGTATAAGCATACAAATTTTCATAATCATTGGATTTCTACTGTTTGAGTTATGGTGATGTTTCTGCTCACTGGTCTATTTCTGTAGCAGCGCGTGAAAATCGGGATGATGTCATCACTTGTTAAAACTCATTCTCAGTGTGTGGTTCATTATTTTTGATGAGATTACTCTTTAAAGTTAGCTCTTTAAGTTACCTAGATTTCCCAAGAGGAATTAAGCTAATTGTTGCTGTGCTCAGAGAATTATGTAAAACACTGGACAGGTGTATGAACCAAGAATAGCAAGTTTTCACCTCTGAGCTAACTCCAACGTATCTATTTTGATCTATCTTTTTGAGAGTGATCTTCCAAGGTACATAGGGTGTCTAATACATCCATTGGCAAGCTAAAAGGGCCCACCATATATTCCTGGAGTTCATTTGGCTGGTGTAGATCAAGGATTTTGCAACACCTCTTCATCTTCAAGCACATGCCTATCCATCTCTTCACACATAATAGTTCAAGGACTAATTGCACATTTGAGGAGCGTGAAAATATTCATGAATCACCATACATGAGTAGAGATGTATCAAGATACATAGTTGTCAATGCTATTACTACATTACATGTTGGTGATGAACTATAGTGAATTATGGATGGTGTAGACCTCCAAGAGCACCTTTTAGCTAGAGAGAATAAAAATTTTCTATCCATATTTAATAAGTTATATACTTAATTTTATATTTGAAGTTTAATTTTTATTCATTTATGGAATACTAATGAGTTTTATTTATATGTGTAGATTCCAACGTATGATGTTGATGATATTCGTCCACAGCATTCACAATTACCAATAAGACCTCATTTATCAGAAGCTTCCATGAGGAGGCTACGCAAAACGAATCCTGTGCAATATGCAAAGTTAAAAGATCTATATTCAAAAGATGATAAAGTACAAGATTTGTGTGACAATGATGAAGATGATGGCATGGCAGATTTTATTGAGGATTGGTATCAAAATGAGAGTGAGAGCATGGATATTTCTAAAAATGAGAAATATCTTCGAGAGGAATGTCTAAAGCATGTATATGAAGGAAGTCGTTTGACACGACTAAGTGCGAGCTTACTTATTCTCAACCTTCAAAATCGTTTTGGATGGAGTAATGTATCTGTTTCGACACTATTAAGGTATAAATTTTAATTTTCTATCTATATATATATATATATATGCATAAATATATATATATATATATAAATACATGCAGGTTTTTATTCTTACTTTAGATAAGGTAAGAACAAGAACTTGAATTGAATGGAAACTTTTTGTCCGCGCATCTTTTAAAACTATTAATGCATCTTTCCAAATATTCGCAATGGTGACCTGGATGAATCGCATGCACAGAGGTTACTCAAGAGACAGCAATCTGATTATAATGGAGTAGTCCACTTTGTATCCTAAAGTTCAGATGCTCATCATTGACATGCAAGAGGTTTACTGCATACCCGAGAAATCTTGCTCTATCTTGAGTAACCTCTGTGCATGCGATTCATCTAGGTCACCATTATATGAACATATGTGTGCATTGACAGGATACGATTGTTTGGATGGCGGGATACGATTGTTTGTTTTGGAGGATATGAATGATTTGTCGATTCACACATATGTTCAGTTTGAAAGTGTGAATCGACAAATCATTCAATGAAGGTACATACTTCATATCATCCAAAACAAACAATCGTATCCTGCCATCCAAATTTTGCGTAAATATTTTGAAAGATGCATTAATAGTTTTAAAAGATGCGCGGACAAAAAGTATCTATTCAATTCAAGTTCTTGTTCTTACCTTATCTAAAGTAAGAATGAAAACCTTCATGTATATATGTATATATATTTATTTACCTTTTTTATTATATCTTTTTTTGATAAACTTACAGGTTATTATCTGAAAAGTTTTTAACAAGTCAAAATATTCTTCCTACCTCACATGATGAAATGAAGAAGATAATCAACAATCTTGGTATAGATTATCAATGTATACATGCATGTCCTAACGATTGTATTTTATATAGAGGTGAATATGCAGACTCTTTGACATGTCCCAAATGTCAATCTCCTCGATATAAGGTGAAGAAGGTAAAATCCCGAAAAAGGTATTGAGACATTTTCCATTGGCTCCACGGATTAGACATATGTTTCAAAGCCCCGAATTATCAAAGCTTTTGATTTGGGGACATGATCACAAAAGTACTGATGGAATAATTAGAATTCCTCATGATAGTGTTTCTTTTCAGCATATTGATTCTACATGGCCTGAATTTGCACAAAATCCACAGAATCTAAAGTTAGGAGTTGCATTAGATGGGGTTAATCCATTCTCCATGAAATCCAGTAAATGGTCAACATGGCCAGTGGTAGTCATAAACTACAATCTTCCGCCATATCTTAGCATTAAAAAGGAACATTTAATGCTTTCACTTTTAATCCCAGGCAAAAGACAAGTTAAATATATGAATGTATATCTTGCTCCTCTCATTGACGATCTTCAAGAGTTATGGAGAGGTATTAATGTCATTGATGTATCAAAAAGCATCAATGAAAGACATATTACGATTCATGGTATTGTGGCTTGGACTATTCATAATTTTCCTGGATATGGCATTTGTTCATTGATGTAATTTTTTTATTCAATATGCATGTAAATAAATATGATTTAATCTAATTATATTTTTATCATTTTCCATTATGCAAGAATATCTACTAAGGGTTATAAAGCTTGTCCATATTGTGGTGATTGGTTGAGATCAATCTATAGTAAGAATCTCAACAAAAATATTTATCTTCGACATCGACGATTCTTGTCTGATGATCATCCATTAAGATCTAAAAGAGAAGCGATACATTTTAATGGAAAGCTTGAAACAGGCCAGTATCCAAAACCTATGACGCCTATGGATTGGTATAAAAAATGGACAGATGGACCTCTGATAGATCCAGAAGCAGAAATCTTCAGTGATGATTCAGATAATGAGTATGTGAATAGAGGTTAAGGGAAATTGGCACTCGCAGAGAACATATCAATATGGTATTCTTTGGAGTATTTGAAAGAGTTAAAAGTATGTCATCTTCTTGATCCTATGCATATATTCAAAAATATTGGTTATTCACTATGGCAGCATCTTCTTGGACTAAAAGATACCACAACATCAAGGAATGATTTGAAAGATAAAAAATCCAAACCAAAGTTATGGCCAGTTTTTGATAGACATCGACAAGAAATGACTTATGCATCTGCTCCTTGGGTACTTACAACAAAAGAGATACAGACTATCAACAATAGAATTCAATTGATCAAGACTCCTACAGGATATGGAGCATCGTTTCAAAACATGTTTACTATGGATGATAAGAGCTTATCTAGGTTAAAGACCCATGACTGGCATAACTTTTTGAAACATATTTTACCTTTGGTTATCGATGGATGTACAACGAAAGGAGTACGAGATGTGATCTATCGTCTTGGATCACTTATAAGGTAATTATGATACTTTAATATTTAATATGTATGAATATTGGATATCTTTTATTTTTTAATTAACTTCTTTATATTTGTTTTTATGATTTGTATAGGTGGATTACATCCAAAGAGATCGATAAAAATTCGATCCCACAAAAAAAACGTGAATGCAAAGAGCTACTATGTTTGATGGAAAAAGAACTTCCTACTTCATTTTTTGATATTCAGGTTCATTTATTAGTCCATCTTGTAGATGAGATAGAGATTGCTGGTGTTGTCAACACTCGATGGATGTTTTGGGTCGAGCGATTTATGGGAATACTAAAAGGTTACGTGCGACAAAGAGCAAAACCAGAAGGATCCATGGCAAAGGGTTGGATGCTTGAAGAGTGCATGTATTACGTTAGTGAGTACCTTGAAAGAGTTCATGAAGAAGCTCCACCATGGACCAACGAGTCTTCTTCAAAAATAACAGATGAGGTATTATCAGGTAAGGGGGTTCCGTTCTTATTTACATTTCAAGAAAAAAATGATGTTTCTACTTTTGTAGCATATAATAGGGAATGCATGCAAGCATTCCTTAGCGAGTACGAGGAACTTCAAAGTCTCCGAAGTAAAAGGCGAAAAAACAAAAGATCTAGACGTAATCTTGATAATAATGAGATTACAGATATACCTTCTTTCACGGATTGGCTATATAGTCGTTTGCAACGCGCCAACGCAAATAATGAAGAAATCTCAGATGAGCAAAGAGAGTTAATGATAGGTTGTGAACGAAAGGTAATTTTATTAAAATATATATTTTATTTTTTTCATATATGTATGTTAGTTTCTATTTACTAATTGAATTTATTTTGCAGGCTCGAATGTTCACTAATATGTGGGCTTTTGGACAACATATTAGAATCAAAGCCATTGATTCTTTACGTAAAACAGAGGATTCTAGTATTGTTGCTTGTTTCAAGCAATTATCACGTGCTAGCTCAAAAGACACAAACCTTATAGATAGCGAACTTGGTTACGTAGGAACTATTGTTGGTATCTACAAAATTTCATTTCGTACATTCAAACAGGTAGAAAAAAGTTTATATATTTTTTTTAGAGTTAGTTATTTTTTTAAGCACCTAATAATGGGACGTTTTTGTTGTTATATATTTTGATAGGTCATTTTGAAGGTTGACTGGTATCTAGCGGAGTATAAAGGTAGTAATTCTACAATAAGAAAGGAATTATCTGGGTTTTGGGCAATTGATTCTTCCAAGGTAATGTGATCTACTAAAGAACCATATATTCTTCCTAGGCATATTGAAGAAGCATTTTTTTATAAAAACCCAGATGCTCATCCTTGGTGGCAAGTCATTCATGTGCAACCTAGAGGTAGGTCATTGTTTGAACAGTTTATTGTTAGAGAGATTGAAGAAAGTCCTCTTGATGATTCAGCATCAGATACTGATACATCAACATCTGGAATAAAAATTAGACTCATTATACGTGATAATGATACTATTCTTTTTGATGAAGAGGATAATTCTCTACATGTTGATTCTACTAATGAGGAAGAGGAATTACCAAAAATAGATATTAATCCACCAATAGATGATGTGATTCATGAGAACATAGATTTAACAATAGAAGAAATAAATGAAATCAATAAGGATAATGAAGATGAGACTATATTGATGTCTTACCAAAATGATGGCAATAATGAAAACATATGAGCAGATTAGATAGTAAATTCTACTCTAGTTATCGATCAATAACTTGAAGCTTCTGAATGGATATCAGATAATAGGTTTTTTTTATTAACTTGAATAACAATGAATCCTACTAGAGAGATGAAATCATGTTCTTCTAAGTTAGAACATGAAGCTCGGGGGTATGCCTATTTATTTTATATATAGCTTTATCTTCGAGGAGTAAATTTTTATCATGTATGTATGCATATGTGTGTGTATTCATGTGTATTATATGTATACATATGTTAGTATGCATATATATGTATTTCATGTATATGTATGTGTTTGCATGTGTGTGATATATGTATACATGTGTTAAATATGCATATGTGTATATATGCATATGCATTTATGTAAAATATTCATGTATTCATGTATGTAATATATGCAAGTGTTTATAATTGTGTACATGTATATATGTATATGTGTCTATGTGTAAATATGTACATGTAAATATGTATGCATGTATATATATGTTTATGTGTGCATGTAGGCATGTACATGTATGTGTAAATATGTACATGTAAATATGTTAGTATGTATATATATATTTATGTGTTTATTTAGGCATGTATGTGTGATGCATAATATATCTACTCCATTTTATATTTATGTATCCTATCTACATGATGTGTATATATCTTTACATATATTATGATCCTCGTTGATTCGAGTAGCTATATATAGAGGCATAAGGTTGGGAGGAGAGACATCTCTCTAGTAGGACGTCGGAGGTGTACATATACTTCAAACATATGGCTAAAAGGTTGAATTAGAGTTTTTAAATTAGGGATTTCAAAACCCTAATATCGAGATTAGTGTTCTCTCTCTCTCTCATATACATACATACCGTACATTGTCGCGACGATGAGCCATAAGTGTCCACATCTCTTTTAAACACCACTGACCACCTTGTCCCAAACTCCGTCTCAAGTGAACTGAGCACGTACTTTTTATCCCTCTCATCATGCTTACTACAAAAATAAAAAACATAATGTAAATAAAACATAAGATATATATTTCAATTTATATGTAAAACTTTTACTTACTTCCACGGTAAGTGGATAAAGCGCAGGTAAGAGTCGCATAGTATGCACATTCTCCTCTTGAACTCCAATCCATTTCCTATGTATACAATGTTCCCCTCTCGCTCTATGTCGCACTCTAGTCCTAACGTGCCTATGCATGTCCTCATAGGCAACATCTCTGTATGTGTGTATGTGTGTGTGTATATGTGTTTGTATGTGTGTATGCATGTGTATGTGTGTGTATGCATCATTATGTGTGTAAGTGTCTATGTGTGTTTGTGTGTGTGTATATGTATGTGTGTGTGTGTCTATGTGTATGTGTGTGTGTCTATGAGTGTGTATGTGTTTATGTGTATGTATGTATCTATGTGTGTGTATGTGTCTATGTGTGTATGTGTATGCATATGTGTGTGGATGCATGTGTATTTGTGTGTATGCATCATTATGTGTGTATGTGTCCATGTGTGTATGTGTGTATGTATATGTGTGTGTTGTCTATGTGTATGTGTGTGTGTATATGAGTGTGTATGTGTTTATGTATATGTATGTATCTATGTGTGTGTATGTGTGTATGTGTGTATGTGTATGCATGTATGTATGCATATGTGTGTGTATGCATATGTATGTGTGTGTACGCATCATTATGTGTGTCTATGTATGCATGTGTATGTGTGTATGCATCATTACGTGTGTATGTGTCTATGTGTGTATGTGTGTGTGTATATGTGTTTGTATGTGTGTATGCATGTGTATGTGTGTGTATGCATCATTATGTGTGTAAGTTTCTACGTGTGTTTGTGTGTGTGTGTGTATATGTGTGTGTGTGTGTCTATGTGTATGTGTGTGTGTTTATGAGTGTGTATGTGTTTATGTGTATGTATGTATCTATGTGTGTGTATGTGTCTATGTGTGTATGTGTATGCATGTATGTATGCATATGTGTGTGTATGCATGTGTATGTGTGTGTATGCATCATTATGTGTGTATGTGTGTATGTGTGTATGTATATGTGTGTGTTGTCTATGTGTATGTGTGTGTATATGAGTGTGTATGTTTCTATGTATATGTATGTGTCTATGTGTGTGTATGTGTCTATGTGTGTGTATGTGTCTATGTGTGTATGTGTATGCATGTATGTATGCATATGTGTGTGTATGCATATGTTTGCGTGTGTATGCATATGTATGCGTGTGTATGCATCATTATGTGTGTGTATGTATGCATGTGTATGTGTGTATGCATCATTACGTGTGTATGTGTCTATGTGTGTATGTGTGTGTGTATATGTGTTTGTATGTGTGTATGCATGTGTATGTGTGTGTATGCATCATTATGTGTGTAAGTGTCTATGTGTGTTTGTGTGTGTGTATATGTGTGTGTGTGTGTCTATGTGTATGTGTGTGTGTTTATGAGTGTGTATGTGTTTATGTGTATGTATGTATCTATGTGTGTGTATGTGTCTATGTGTGTATGTGTATGCATGTATGTATGCATATGTGTGTGTATGCATGTGTATGTGTGTGTATGCATCATTATGTGTGTATGTGTCTATGTGTGTATGTGGGTAGGTATATGTGTGTGTTGTCTATGTGTATGTGTGTGTGTCTATGAGTGTGTATGTGTTTATGTATATGTATGTATCTATGTGTGTATGTGTATGCATGTATGTATGCATATGTGTGTGTATGCATATGTATGTGTCTGTATGCATCATTATGTGTGTCTATGTATGCATGTGTATGTGTGTATGCATCATTACGTGTGCATGTGTCTATGTGTGTATGTGTGTGTATATGTGTGTGTTTCTATGTGTATGTGTGTGTGTTTATGAGTGTGTATGTGTTTATGTGTATGTATGTATCTATGTGTGTGTATGTGTCTATATGTGTATGTGTATGCACGTTTGTATGCATATGTGTGTGTATGCATATGTATGTGTGTGTATGCATCATTATGTGTGTCTATTATGCATGTGTATGTGTGTATGCATCATTACGTGTATGTGTCTATGTGTGTATGTGTGTGTGTATGTGTGTGTGTCTATGTGTATGTGTGTGTGTCTATGAGTGTGTATGTATTTATGTGTATGTATGTATCTATGTGTGTGTATGTGTATGCATGTATGTATGCATATGTGTGTGTATGCATATGTATGTGTGTGTATGCATCATTATGTGTGAATGTGTCTATGTGTGTATGTGTGTGTGTATACATTATGACAGTGTATGTAAGCATGTGCATTATGTATGCATATAAGTATGTATGTATGCATATGCATATGCATTATGTATGCATATGCATATGCATTATGTATGCATATGCATATGCATTATGTATGCATATGCATATGCATTATGTATGCATATGCATATGCATTATGTATGCATATGCATATGCATTATGTATGCATATGTGTGTGTGTGTGTATGCATATGCATGTAAGTATGTATGTATGTATGCATATGTGTGTATGCATATGCATGTAAGTATGTATGTATGCATATGCATATGCAATATGTATGCATGTATGTGTATGTGTGTGTATGCATATATGTGTGTGAATGTGTGTGTACATGTGTCTGTATGTGTGTATGCATGTGTATATGTGTGTATGCATCATTATGTGTGTATGTGTGTGGGTCTATGTGTATATGTGTGTATCTATGAGTATGTATGTGTTCATGTGTGTGTATGTGTCTATGTGTGTATGTATCTGTGTGTGTGTATGTATCTATGCATGTGCATTATGTATGCATGTAAGTATGTATGTACATTGTATGCATATGCATATGCATTATGTATGCATATGTATGCATGTATGTGTTTATCTATGTATGTCTCTCTATGTGTGTGTATGTGTGTGTATATGTGTTTGTATGTGTGTATGCATGTGTATGTGTGTGTATGCATGTGTATGTGTGTATGTGTCTATGTGTGCATGTGTGTGTATATACTATATGTGTGTGTGTCTATGTGTATGTTGTTGGAGCAAGTCTATGACAAGCCTAAGTATTGGCTTGAGTCCCACAAAGTCATAGAAAAAGCCTTAAAATGAAGACTATGTAAAGTTCACTTGTGAACTACCTCTTGTAACTTTTGAAGAGTTTACTTAATGTAAAAGTAAGAGAATCTTAAGTGGTTGAGTCCACATGATCAAGAATGGAAAGAGGAGCCACGAATTCGTGATTTGTGGTAGGTAGAGAATCAAATCAATCATTGATTGATTGGAGAGTGATTGAGGGAAGTTAGCCTCCCAAACTCAACTATAAATAGATGGCAGTTTTAGTCGTGGTTAGAGAGACCTATGTGAAGACCTCCAAGAGCTGAGCTTTATGCCATATCAAGGTGTGATTACAAGGCACACATATGTATCAGTAAGTCATTGTATTTTACAAGCAATATACTTTCATTTTCATGATTATTTGAGTTCATCTTTCCATGTTCTTGTGAAGTGTACTACTCACTGCCATTACTCTCAGTTTTCGCAGTCAGCTTGCAGAGATGTTTTCTCTGAGCTTGGTGCATCCTTTTCAGTGATTTAACTTGGTAAAGTTAGCTCTATAAGTCTACTATATGCTCATAAATTTTCATGTCATTTGGATCTTGCAATCTTCAGTTATGTTCATTTGAAGTCAACAGGGTCTGTTCATCTTCACCTCTCTGTCAGGTACCCGACTTTTTTACTCATCTTGTCAGAGGTGTTTCTCAGTGGTTACTTATCCAAATTCAGTGATTTAAAGTTTGTTGGATTCAGCTTACTTTCTAGTATAAGTATACAAATTTTCATAATCATTGGATTTCTACTGTTTGAGTTATGGTGATTTTTCTGCTCACTGGTCTATTTCTGTAGCAGCCCGTGAAAATCGGGATGATGTCATCACTTGTTAAAACTCATTCTCAGTGTGTGCTTTGTTATTTTTGATGAGATTACTCTTGAAAGTTAGCTCTTTAAGCTACCTAGATTTCCCCAGGAGGAATTAAGCTAATTGCTGCTGTGCTCAGAGAATTATGTAAAACACTGGACAGGTGTATGAACCAAGAATAGCAAGTTTTCACCTCTGAGCTAACTCCAACTTATCTGTTTTGATCTATCTTTTTGAGAGTGATCTTCCAAGGTACATAGGGTGTCTAATACATCCATTGGCAAGCTAAAAGGGCCCACCATCTACTCCTGGAGTTCATTTGGCTGGTGTAGATCAAGGATTTTGCAACACCTCTTCATCTTCAAACACATACTTATCCATCTCTTCACAGTGGTATTAGAGCAAGGTTGGACAACATGGCAGATGGATTTCCTTCATCAATTGACAAATTAGACAGAGGTAACTACTCAGCTTGGTCATTAAGAATGGAAGCCTATCTCCAAGGTAGAAGTTTATATGGTTATGTGGCTGGAGATGAAGTTATGCCAAGTTTCAGGAACAAAAGTCAACCAACACAAGAAGAGCAAGAAAGATTGAGCACATGGTGCTCCAAGGATGCACTTGCAAGGTCTTATCTCCTCAACTCTATCTCAGATTTTTTGTTGCCTCACATTAGAAGTTGTAAGACATCTCAGGAAGTGTGGGATGCACTTGAAGCTTTCTTTTCTTCAAGTACCAAAGCTAGGAAGCATCAACTATGGCTGGAGTTCACAATTCTCAAGAAGGCTCCCAAACAAAATGTGACTGATTTTGTCACAAAGCTCAAGGACATAGCGGATCATTTGGGAAGCATTGGAGAGGTAATAGATGAAGAGCAAATTGTAAGGCAGGTCATCAATGGCTTGAAGGCAGATGATAAGTGGGAAGCATTCACCACAGCTATGGATTTGTACATGGACATGCATGTACCTGATTTCAACACACTCATTGGACAACTACTTACTCAAGAGGCAAAGCTTATCAAAAATGGAGAAAGCTCTAAAGGTAATCAATCTTCAGCTTTATACACGGATAAAAGCAAGTCTAAAGATAACAAAGGAAAGGCAAAGAAAGTGGATGATGAAGCAGGTACATATCAAGCTAACTATGCAGGTAGAGGAAGACATGGCAGAGGTAGAGGAAGAGGAGGTAGACAAGGCAGGGGGAGATCCCAAGACTCCAACTCATGTTCTATTTGTGGATTAACTAATCATACAACTGAAAATTGCTTTAGGAATTCCAGGAATCAAAGAGGCAGAGGATACAATAGAGGAAGTTATGGATACTCAAGAGGAAGGTTCAACAACTACCATGGCAACTACAACAACTACAATCATTCAAACTATCAAGGAGGCTACAAAGGAAGGAGAGACTACAATAACTACACAGAAGACTCAAACAAAGAGGATTCATTATTGATCATGAACATGGCTATGCCACAAGGTAAATCTGATGAGCATGTTTTCTACATAGATTCAGGTTGTTCAAATCATGTGGCAGGAAATGTGGCACTCCTATCAGATTTAGAAGATCCAAGGAATAAGCATGAGGTACAAACAGGAGATGATACAAAACATCTTGTGGAGAAAATAGGCAATGTCAAAGCACCTGATGGAAACATCAACCTACTCAGTAAGGTACTCTATGTCCCTACCATTACAAAGAATTTGATAAGTGTTGGGCAGATAGTAGAGAAAGGGTTGCAAGTCAGGTTCACAAAAGCAGGAGCATTTGTTGAAGATCCAAGTCAAGGATTCAGAAAAATTGCAAAAGGTGAAAAGACAGGTAGATTGTTCACATTTGAATTACAGGACACTAGAAACATTGCTCTCTTTAATTATGGTAGTCAGACACTCACAGAATTGGAAGTATGGCACAAAAGGTTAGCACATATTGGTGAAAGGTCATTAAAGCAAATCTGCAGGGACCAAAGTGTACTTGGACTTCCTAATTTGTCAAAACAACATATGATTTATAAGTGCAGTGCATGTCAATTTGGAAAGTCTCACAGGTTACCATTCATGAAGAAAGGTTATATGCATGGAGATCTCTTGGAGTTGGTTCATACAGATGTATGGGGACCTAGCAAGGAAGCTTCAATATCTGGATCAAGGTATTATGTTTCCTTTATTGATGATTGCAGCAGATGGACTATCCTATTCTTTATGAAACACAAAGATGAAGTTTTTTCATGTTTCAAAAGATATTTGGCTCTTGTGGAGAATCAAACAGGTAAATCACTAAAAAGGCTAAGGTCAGATGGAGGGGGAGAATATTTCTCCCATGAGTTTGATTCTTTTCTTCAAGAAAGAGGAATCAAAAGAGAGGTAACTACAAGGTACACTCCTGAGCAAAATGGAGTGGCAGAAAGGAGGAATAGGACAATTGTTGAAGCTGCAAGGTCTATGTTAAATGAAAAGCATTTACCTAATTACTTATGGGCTGAGGCTGTATCTACAGCCACTTACTTGATTAACAGGTTGCCTTCAAAATCCCTTGATGGGATGACTCCATATGAGGCTTGGAATGGAAGAAGACCAAGCTTAGATCATTGTAAAATTTTTGGATGTATTGCTTTTGCTCATGTTCCTTCACAGGTTAGAGGCAAGATGGATCCAAAGGCAGAAAGGTGTGTATTTATTGGACATGACAACAATCAAAAGGGCTACAGGTTATACAACCCTACCAACAAAGGATTCTTGGTAAGCAGAGATGTAGTTTTTGATGAGAACAATTCATGGTATGAAGATTCATGCAGGAAGATGAATTTACCATATGATCTTGAAGAAGATTTTCCAAAGCTTGGTAGAGAACAATCAAAGATTGAAGAACAAGAGACCTCAGAGGATGATGAAGAATCTCACATGGAAAAGATCAAAGCATGGAAGTCTAAAGGTAAAGCAAAATTGCAGGAACTTGGACATGAGACAGAATCATCACATCATGGCCTAAGAAGATCTATGAGGGAAAAGAAAAAACCAGAAAGGTATGGGTTTGACACCTCATTAGTAACTAAACATTCTATCTACATAGCACAGGACATAAACCAAGAGGAACCATCATCATTTGAAGAGGCCAAAGCAAAAACAGAATGGAAGCATGCAATGAAGGAAGAGATTGAAGCACTTGAGGAAAACAACACTTGGGATTTGGTGCCCAAGACTTCATCCATGAAGGTAATAGGCTCAAGATGGGTCTATAAACTCAAGAAGAATTCTGATGGTTCCATTAACAGGTATAAGGCAAGGCTTGTAGCAAAAGGCTTTGCACAAACTCAGGGAATTGATTATGAGGAGACCTTCTCTCCTGTGGCAAAGATGCCTACTATTAGGGTTTTGCTTAGTATTGCCTCTTCCAAGAATTGGAAGATACTTCAACTAGATGTAAAGAATGCATTCTTGAATGGTTGGATAACAGAAGAGGTATATATGGCACAACCACCTGGTTTTGAGAATCAAGTTTATCCTGATTATGTGTGTAAACTTAACAAAGCATTGTATGGTCTCAAGCAAGCTCCAAGAGCTTGGAATTTCAGGCTTGTTTCATTCTTGCAGGACAAAGGGTTTCAACCAAGCAAGGCAGATCCTTCACTCTTTATTAAAAAGAGTAATTCCGAGGTCATCTATCTATGTGTATATGTAGATGATATTATATTGACAGGAAATGATGCAGATGGTATGAAGAAGATCAAAGATCAGATGAGAGAAGAGTTCAAGATAAGTGATTTGGGTTCACTTACCTATTTCCTAGGTTTGGAAGTTGTCTACAAAGATCATGGTTTGTTTCTCACTCAAAGGAAGTACATTAAGGACATGTTGGCAAAATTCAAGATGCAAGATTGTAAGATTGCAGGTACTCCAATGGAGGTCAATCACAAATTGAGCTCACATGAAGGTGAACTCATAGAGGACATCACATCATATCAAAGTCTAGTGGGTAGTCTCAACTATGCCACATTGACAAGAGTAGATATATGTTACAGTGTGAGTGTGCTAAGTCAATTTATGCACACACCAAGGAAACCACATATGGATGCTGCCAAAAGGATTCTCAAGTATCTCAAAGGAACCATAAATGAAGGACTTTATTATCCTTATGTATCTGATTTAGGTTTGAAGCTATTTTCTGATGCAGATTGGGCTGGCTCCAAGGAAGATAGAAGGAGCACTTCAGGTTATCTTACCTTTGCAGGTTCAAAGCTTATTTCATGGTCATCCAAGAAGCAACCCACAGTTGCTCTCTCTTCTACTGAAGCTGAATATAGAGGTCTTGCCATAGCTACACAAGAAGCTATGTGGATGAAGACATTGTTCAAAGATCTTGGATTGGAGTTTGGAACTCCAACTATTTTTTGTGACAATATGAGTTCTATTCACTTGGCTGCTAATCCTATTTTTCATGCAAGGACTAAACATATTGAAGTTCATTATCACTATGTACGAGAAAAGGTTCTAAGCAAAGAGATTCAAATATCATATGTGTCCACTCATCAACAATGTGCAGATATTCTAACCAAAGCATTGGATGGTACAAAGCTTTGCAAATTCAAGGCTATGATTGGTTTGCAGGTAATCTTGGAAGATTGAAGACCTCAAGCATACTTGGCTTGAGGGGTAGCTGTTGGAGCAAGTCTATGACAAGCCTAAGTATTGGCTTGAGTCCCACAAAGTCATAGAAAAAGCCTTAAAATGAAGACTATGTAAAGTTCACTTGTGAACTACCTCTTGTAACTTTTGAAGAGTTTACTTAATGTAAAAGTAAGAGAATCTTAAGTGGTTGAGTCCACATGATCAAGAATGGAAAGAGGAGCCACGAATTCGTGATTTGTGGTAGGTAGAGAATCAAATCAATCATTGATTGATTGGAGAGTGATTGAGGGAAGTTAGCCTCCCAAACTCAACTATAAATAGATGGCAGTTTTAGTCGTGGTTAGAGAGACCTATGTGAAGACCTCCAAGAGCTGAGCTTTATGCCATATCAAGGTGTGATTACAAGGCACACATATGTATCAGTAAGTCATTGTATTGTACAAGCAATATACTTTCATTTTCATGATTATTTGAGTTCATCTTTCCATGTTCTTGTGAAGTGTACTACTCACTGCCATTACTCTCAGTTTTCTCAGTCAGCTTGCAGAGATGTTTTCTCTGAGCTTGGTGCATCATTTTCAGTGATTTAACTTGGTAAAGTTAGCTCTATAAGTCTACTATATGCTCATAAATTTGCATGTCATTTGGATCTTGCAATCTTCAGTTATGTTCATTTGAAGTCAACAAGGTCTGTTCATCTTCACCTCTCTGTCAGGTACCCGACTTTTTTACTCATCTTGTTAGAGGTTTTTCTCAGTGGTTACTTATCCAAATTCAGTGATTTAAAGTTTTTTGGATTCAGCTTACTGTCTAGTATAAGCATACAAATTTTCATAATCATTGGATTTCTAATTTTTGAGTTATGGTGATTTTTCTGCTCACTGGTCTATTTCTGTAGCAGCCCGTGAAAATCGGGATGATGTCATCACTTGTTAAAACTCATTCTCAGTGTGTGCTTTGTTATTTTTGATGAGATTACTCTTGAAAGTTAGCTCTTTAAGCTACCTAGATTTCTCCAAGAGGAATTAAGCTAATTGCTGCTGTGCTCAGAGAATTATGTAAAACACTGGACAGGTGTATGAACCAAGAATAGCAAGTTTTCACCTCTGAGCTAACTCCAACTTATCTGTTTTGATCTATCTTTTTGAGAGTGATCTTCCAAGGTACATAGGGTGTCTAATACATCCATTGTCAAGCTAAAAGGGCCCACCATCTACTCCTAGAGTTCATTTGGCTGGTGTAGATCAAGGATTTTGCAACAGCTCTTCATCTTCAAACACATACTTATCCATCTCTTCACATATGTGTGTGTACCTATGAGTGTTTATGTGTGTATGTGTCTATGTGTGTGTATGTGTTTATGTCTGTATGTGTATGCATGTATGTATGCATATGTATGTGTATGCATGTGTATATGTGTGTATGCATCATTATGTGTGTATGTGTCTATGTGTCTATGTGTCTATGTGTCTATGTGTGTATGTTCTATTTGTGTATGTGTTTGTGTATATGTGTGTGTATGTGTGTGTGTCTATGTGTATGTGTCGCTACGCGTCTATGAGTGTGTATGTGTTCATGTGTGTGTATGTGTCTATGTGTGTGTATGTGTCTATGTGTGTATGTGTCTATGTGTGTGTATGCATGTATGTATGCATAGGTTTGTGTATGTGTGTGTATGCATTATGTATGCATATGTGTGTGTATGCATTATGTATGTGTATGTATGCATATGCATTATGTATGCATGTATGTGTATGTGTGTGTATGTCTCTCTATGTGTGTGTATGCATATATGTGTGTGTATGTGTGTGTGTATATGTGTGTATATGTGTGTCTATGTGTGTATGCATGTGTATGTGTGTGGATGCATCATTATGTGTGTATGTGTTTGTGTGTGTATATGTGTGTGTATGTGTGTGCACGTCTATGTGTGTGTATGTGTGTGCACGTCTATGTGTATGTGTGTGTGTCTATGAGTGTGTATGTTTGGATATGTGTGTGTATGAATGTGTGTCTATGAGTGTGTATGTTTGGATGTGTAAGTGTATATGTGTGTCTATGTGTGTATGCATGTGTATGTGTGTGAATGCATCACTATGTGTGTCTATGAGTGTGTACGTTTGGATGTGTGTGTGTATATGTGTGTCTATGTGTGTATGCATGTGTATGTGTGTGAATGCATCATTATGTGTGTATGTGTCTATGTGTGTATGTGTGTGTATATGTGTTTGTATGTGTGTGCGCGTCTATGTGTATGTGTGTGTGTCTATGAGTGTGTATGTGTTTATGTGTGTGTATGTGTCTATGTGTGTCTATGTGTCTGTGTGTATGTGTCTATGTGTGTATGTATGCATATGTGTGTATGTGTGTGTATGCATGATGTATGCATATGTGTGTGTATGCATTATGTATGTGTATGTATGCATGTGCATTATGTATGTGTATGTATACATGTGAAT
>CM035441.1:77764108-77771608 GCA_020310875.1 Ceratopteris richardii | reverse complement strand
TGGGTTCAATGGGTGGGCTAGGAACAATGGGTTCCGCTAGAGGTTCGGGTGGATGAATACGAAGACTAGTAGTTTTGTTGATTACCTTTTCGGTTGGTTGTGTAGTGTCATCAGGACCGACAGCTGTCGACTCGATTGCTCTAAGCAATTCTTCGAAAACTTCCTTAATGATAGTTTGCTCCTCTGCTGATTTTTCCTGTTCATCTTGTTGTTGAGATTCGTTTTCAGAAGAACTAGCTGCCGAATCAGCGGTGCTATTTTGTTCTTGTTGCTGCTCTGAAGAGGACTTTGCTGATGACTCACGATGCATGGAGGTTGTGGTATCATGAAAGGTTTCTTCTTCGTTCGCTTCTTCTTCTTTGTCATCTGCCTTATCATTTGCGGCTGACCCCTGTACTTCACTATCGGATGAACTGATTCTAATCCTTTTCCGACGGAGAAGGTGGAAAATCTCTTCATCTTCTTCTTCATCGTCTTCTAATATTTGTGTAGATTCCTCATGGCGTAGGATGGGTCCTCGGGGTGGTGGTTGTGCTGCTAGAATAGTCGGAAATAGAAAGGATATGATGTGCGGTAGTCTGGACCTTGGCATATCACCGTTATTAACCTGTTTGATAATTGATATGCATTCTTTGTGAATGTGGCGGAAGAAGTAGGATGCAAAATTTACAAGCTCTCTCGCAGCCAAATCTATTGCCGAATAGAAAGGCCGAGAGATGCCATAGGTTCGTTTCTGCAGATTAAGAATGGCTACTAAGAACTGTTGCGCGGATCTCTCAGGTTCAGGGCGACAGAGGATTGCGTATTCATTTGAGGAGTATCTAGGGAATAGTTGGATCATGGTTGCTATTGGCATATTCGGGCCATTTTCCGAACCTTGCTGAGGGAGTCAAAACGCATCAGCAAAGGCCTGGAAAGTGATTACGGTACGGGATGGTAGGCCAGTGATAGGCCAACTCTGCTCGGTGACAGGTGTGGCAGCGATGGTGGCGATTATTTGTGCATAGAATGGGTGGCAATCCACTGAATGCCAAGGCAGTTCAGCGAAATTGGCTAGCCTACGGTTGTGCAGGAACTCACCTACATCGGCAGGGAGTCCGTCACGGAAAGCGGCGAAGTTTGACAAAGCTTCCATGGCACACAGACGATAGCAAACACGGTAACACAAGCGCAGGGTAGACAGAGAGCACAAGTACACAAATCACACAGACACAATAGAGATTAACAGCGAAACGAAAAAGGTTAAGTAGATACTTGATATCGAGAAGCAATTAAATTCGTGAATCATTGCGTGATATTGAGTTGATAACCTCATAACTTTGGTGGGCATGCAGGAGCGGAATCGATAAGGCAACGCGGCTGTTAGTCATAATTATATATCAAAACGCGGATATTCACAGACTTATTTTATTAAGTACGCCAAAAAACAAAAAAAACAAATAAGTAAAATGAAAAAACGTTAAACACGTCAGCGAGAGCCAGATGCTTGATGATACGGCCGCAACTTTGAACCATTTATCACCTTTGGCAGAGGACTTCTGGTCAAAGTAGTCAACCGAAACGTAGTTGGGCCTACTTATTCAGAAATCCGGTAGGGACCAAACCATCGTAAATGAATTTTCCAGTAGAGCAATTCGATTTTGCATTGTAAAAGAGTACAAGTTGCCCCATTGAAAAAACTGGAGTTTTCAGATACCGATCATGTGTTCGAGCTTGTCTTAACTGTACTTCCTGAATAGTCAGAAAACTTTGCCATCGATGCTCATCTAGTTCTCTGAGTGTATCCAACCGAAATGACAGAGATTCTTCAGGTAGTAGTTTTTGAGTGATGGCTACACGTAAACTTGGCACAACAATCTCCATTGGTGCTATGGCTTCCAGTCCATAAGCCAATTTGAAAGGTGTTAGTCCTGTTGCTACCTTGTAGGTAGTCCGGTACGCCCATAATACTGCAGGTAACAGTTGATCCCACCTTTCCGGTGATTCCAGAATCAGTTTTCGAAGAATATTCAACAAGTTTTTGTTTGTACTCTCAGCCAAACCATTGGCACGAGGATAATAAGGAGAATTGAATTTATGCATTATCTGAAAAGAATGGGTGAGTACTTTCATTAAGTTGTTAGCAAAATGCGTGCCTTGATCTGTAACAAGCTCCAGAGGTAAGCCAAAACATGGGAAAACATCTTTCATTAGACACTTTGCCACCGAAACAGCTGTGGCGGATCTTAAAGCCCATGCTTCTGCCCATCTGGTAGCATAATCTGTACATGTTAGAATATAACGATTATTACTGAGTATGGCTGGAGGTGTAATAGGTCCAACAAAATCTAGGCCCCACTTCTCAAAAGGCTCCAATGGCAAGACATGTTGGAGAGGAAAAAAATGGCGTTGTAGAGGTTGTCTAGACCGTTGACAAGTATCACATTGTTTGACAAACTGAAATACATCCCTGTACATAGTAGGCCACCAAAGTCCACTTTGCAGAATTTTCCGGTGCGTTAAATCTGCTCCAAAGTGTCCACCAAAAAGAATTGAGTGAGCCAGAATAATGACTGAGTTAACTTCATGCGAAGGAATACAATGAAGTAAAATTCCAGTGTGATCCATATAGTATAATTCTCTAGCAATTAACCGGAATTTGCGACTGTACACTGCAATCTTTCTACGCATTGCAGGAGAGGTTTGCGCAAGAATACATCCATCAGTAAGAAAAGTTAATATTTGATCATAATATGTAGATGGCATAGGAGGTTCTACATATTCATCATTAGTTGGTTCAGTAACATAAATCACTAGTGTGGTGTCATCTACACCGACCGAAGCTTCACCGGAATCTAAGCGAGAAAGGAAATCTACTAAGGCATGTGAGCTGCCGGGCCGATGGATTACTTCAAAATCAAACTCTTGTAAACATAGAACCCAACGTGCTAATCAACCACCTAAATGTTGTTTTCGTACCAGATAGACAAGTGCAGCATGATTTACATGAAAAGTAAATTTGCAGCCAAGTTAATAGTGTCTGAATTTCTTTACAGAATCCACTAAACCCAAACATTCTCTTTCAGTTACTTAGTAATTCTTTTCTGCAGGAGCAAGTCTTCTACTCGCATAGTAAACAGGCCGGAACCACTTATCAGTTTGTTGCATTAACACACTGCCGATGGCGATATCTGATGCGTCTACAAAAACATGAAATGGGCATTCCCAATCAGGTGGTTGTAAAATTGGGACCTGTTTAGGAGTACTCGTGATTAAACGATTGAGTGGAATGGCTAAATGAGTGAGCCACCATAAATGACGACCATGCCCTCTCACTTGTCCCATGAAACGCATTACTTCCTTTGGTGTAGTAGGTACAGGTGCTTATAACATAGCTGCTACCTTACCTGGGTCGACTTGTATGCCCTCTGCAGATACAATATGGCCAAGCAACTTTCCACATGAAACCGCACACATAGATTTGTTTGGGTTGAGACAGAGTCTGTATTCTCTGCATTTCTCAAAGCAGCACCGCAAATGGAACAAGTGTGCTACCATCCTATCGAACACAGAGAAATCATCAAGATATACTTGCATGAAAGAGGTAAGATAGGGGGAGAATATTTCTTGCATACACCTTTGGAAAGTAATGGGGGCATTTCTTAATCCAAACCACATAACAGTACAAGCAAAAGCACCCCAATTGGTAATGAATGCTGTTTTTGGTATATCTTCCTCAGCCATTCTAACTTGATTATACCCACTGTATCTATATAAGAATGAGTACATTTCGTATCCTACTACTCTGTCAAGCATGGTGTCAAGAAACGGAAGGGGAAACGGATCTGGCACCGTAGCTGCATTCAGTTTCCGGTAATCCACACATATGCGTAGCTGCTTATTCTTTTTAGGGACGATAACATTGGGTGATATCCACTCAGCATGCTCTACTGGTACAATAAATCCAACTTTTAATAACCTATCCACCTCTGCCTTTACGTGTGCTGCATAATTCGGATTCATCCGATAGCTGGGTTGTTTGATTGGTATTGCTTCCGGCTTCAGCATGACCCTATGTTGATAAATGCGGGGGTCCAAACCTTTCATATCCTTGTAATCCCATGCAAAAACATCAGCGAACTCACGAAGTACGTGGATCAGATATGCTTGAAATACTTCAGGTAAGCTTTCCTTTATCTTGACAAGACGTGGATTTTCTTCATCTCCTAAATTATAGGTGATCAAATGATCTTCTGGAACATAGAATTGTCGGGACTTCTCAATAATCAGTTGATTTTAACAGTTGTTGTAGATCAGCGTCATCTATAGCAGTAGTATCTTCTTTCTTGTCTTCTTCAGTCATAGGCATCACCGTACAAACTGCCATATTCCAATTATCTACAACAGATTGTAGATCAACAGTTCCTAGGGAGATCAAATCAATATTATTCTTCAAAAACTCTTCTTCTTCATCATCTGACAAACCATCTAACATATGAACTGGTTCTGCAAAATAAGGTCTAGCATGTAATTCACAAGGATGTATAGCATCTAACGTAACAACATATTTACGATTATTATCCTTGAAAGTGAGTTCCTATGCGGACCAATCTTGTATCACCTTGGCTTGTTTCAACCAAGGACGGCCGAAAAGCAGATTATAATCCAAGCTAGACTCTGGTAGCTCTAAGACGACAAAAGTCATCTTAAATGTTGTACCTTGCAGAGTTATGGGAATATCTCGTACTAGTCCTACTGGGTGGACTCTGGACTGATCAGCCATCCTTACAAAAAACTAGACAGGCTCAATTTTCGTCCATCCTAACTTCTTACATAGTGCGGGAGTAGCAATGTTTACACCAGACCCTCCATCAATTACTACTTGATTAATTTTATGATTTTTGTACCATACCGTAATCAATGGGACCGAATGATCCACCATAGCGTCAGTTTTTGGTTGTACTGTTGCTGTTGCTGGAATGCAGGCAGAATCAATACTAAACTATTGCTGGAATTGTTGGTGGACTCCTGGTACTAGTGCAAGTGATTGGCCAAGAGGAAGAGTAATGGATGCTTTATATAAAATTTCCCAGGCTTGATTTACTTGATTTGTACCTTTCACTGATTCTGAAGACGATGCGTCGGTTACTAGAATCCACTCTTGCTCGTGGAACTTGTGTCACCGGAATAGGATGTGGGAACACTGGAGGTTCTGTGGTGGTCCAGTGACTAGCCTTGTCATATGTTCTTTGCTGTTCTAGGATGCCTGGTTCAAATATTTCAGCTGCTGGTTGTAACGGCCTACCGGATCTGGTCTGAACTACTGCAGCTTGTGTTCCTATTGGTATGATATGAACCATATTAGTCATTGGATTCTGCCTTTCTTTCTTTCTCTGATCATATTCTACTGCATCTTTACAAAATCTTCTAATGTGGTCAAATTCACCGCAAAAATGGCAGCGAGGTGATGGCAAATTAGTATTTTCCTGTGCTGGTCCTTCTTGCCAACGGTTTGCATTGTAGTTATTATTTGTCTGCCCTCTGTAATTTCGGTATCCCTGCTGCTAGTTGTTTCTCATTTGAGGAGGTACGTAGTGATTGGCCGGCTGCCCTGGTTCTTGTATAATTGCATTCACTGTTGCTGTTCCCTGTACTTTGGCGTTGTATGCACAGTTTTTGGTGGAATGTCCTGTCGTATTACAAATAGCGCAAAACAACTGGTTGAGGGCACAAGTGGCATTGGTATGCCCTGAATTCTTGCATGTGGTGCAGTACATCTGTCTGGTCGGATCTTTAGCAGCATTTTTACTTGCTTTTAACCATTCCAGGTCTTATGTAAATCCTCCCACCTTGTTTTCTAGCTGCAAAGCCATTGCGATCACTACATCTAGCGTCATAGCTCCCACACAGTGTATGATCATATTGTTTAAGTTGCGGAGTCAAACCATTGATAAACCATTAAGTGATAACGTCATCCGGTAAGTTGGCGTGTGTTGGCGGTAATTGCCTCAAATGCGTTCTGAATAGGGTGGCATATTCCTGCACTGTCTAATTCATCTTCTGTCTATTGTTTTGCAGGTAATCGAAAATCTCGGCTGGATTATTCTCTAGACTGAATCTCTGCAAAAATGCATCCCTTACTGCTTCATAGGTGCCCAAATGGTTAATATCATATTCTGTAAGCCACCTAGCGGCTTCATTAACCAATGTCGACTAGAATACAATAGCTTTATACGTCGGATCAAGTGGATGATTGAGCACTACGTAACTTATCTCAAATGTGCATACATGAGCATCTGGGTCATCACCTGGGAATCCACCGAATTTAGTGTACGTTACTCCTGTTGGAGTCAACCGAGGTGGAAATAGATGTTGTTGTTGCTGCTACTGTTGTTTTTGTTGCCCACTCATCCTGCGGGCAGTGGTATTGTGACTATCTTCTGTGTCCCGAGGCTGAATATCTAAACCGTTTGAATCTGTGTCTTTAGTCTGTACACTTTTCGGCTTGATAATATCGTTCAGTATGTTTCTGATTTCGGTTTCGAACAAGCTACCGTCCTCCTTGGTATCAGATGTAGGGGTACTTACTCCAAATAACGGTGACTGGACTAAAGATCCACTAAGAAATGGTAAACCGTCATCGGAAGACTGTGAGCTCTCAACAACTGGTACTGAAATAACACCAGAAGGTGTCGAATTTTCACCAAAACAAGGTGCTTTTTCACCTTCACTGATTTCTTTAGCCAAGACGTTTCTATCTGCAGACCAATTCGAATCTTGACCCAATGGTGTTAAATTAACTTCAGGCTTCGTCCTGGTAGAATCTGGAGTTACTATTTCTTCGATAGACTGTGACGAAATTTCACCGGAATCTACCAAAAATGTAGTACATTCTACCGGAATACTACCGGGATCCCTACTAGCATTCTTCAATTCCTTGACAGCTGAGTTAGACTTATCTGCGCTTCTACTTCTTGGAGGCGTCCTTAGCAAATTAGGTATCACACAAGACTGTTGGTTTCTTCTATGCTTCAGGTATGATTCACCAGAACGAGTAACCGACATATACTACATTTGCAATACTTTGCGTACCTTCTTTACGTTCGATTCAGAGTCTGTGACCACTTTCACAATCAATCAACGAGCACTCTTGATGTCACATTCGCACACACAAATGACAACAATCTGGTGCCACTTTCCACAGTTAGCTGACAATACTCTTGATGCCGCTTTCCCATAGATGGCGCAAGTGTTAAACGCGGTACTAACCATCAGAGACGCGTTTAAACAATTAGTGGGTTCTTGGGAGTGGAAGGGGTCTGTTAGACAGAGGCCCTCTTCTTGATTTTCCCAAATTTCCCACTTCACACAGCAATGTACTAACGCTCAAGAACTCTATCAAGAATCTATTTATGCTTTGCAATCTTAGTATCAATGATTAGAAACTTCCTAAAGTCTATCGAACACATTCAAATTAAGGTATTCTCAATATATAGCACCAGACTACCCCAAAATCAGAAT
>CM035441.1:77719108-77729108 GCA_020310875.1 Ceratopteris richardii | reverse complement strand
AAAGTCGCGAGTGTTCTTCATTATTCCCGAGGCTAACACCCGTGATCATTGAGTGTGTGAGGTCTACTCCATAGCCTACACCTCTGAGTACCATTTGGCTATGTGTATCATGCCAATGGGAATGTACATTTACATAATCTAATACAAATACTTACATTCATCTACTCTGTGATTCTCTGAGTTGTCTTCTCTAAGTCTGTCAACTTCCAAGAGGCGTATCTCAGTGCCTACTGAACCAAATCAAGTGCTTCAAAGCTTGTTGGAACCAGCTCCAAGCACAGTACATGCCCACAAAATTGGAAGATCATTGGATCAGCCATCGCGGAGAAATCTTGCTCGAAGTGGTCTCTGGTATTTGTCTGCAGAGCTCCTAAAAAGTCGAGGGTAAACATATTTTTGCTAAACTCATTTCTCAGAGTATAGTTCATCATTTCTTCTCATTCCACTTGCAAATGGTAGCTTTTTAAGCTAATTTAATATGTCCAGAAGGAATTTAATCAATTGTAAGTATGCTGGTTACACTGAGTAAAACTCTGAGCAGGTGTCAGTACTAAAATAGCAAGTTTCTTGGATTTGTGAAGTATCAAGTAGTCTGTTTTGATTTGATCATTACACATATCATTTGCAAAGAACATATATGCTTTCTTGGTATCATTTGGAAGCTAATCAAGTATACTAAGCATTCCTGGAGTCAAAGAGGGCTGGTGTGAAGCAGGTTTAGCAGCACCTACTCAATCTCTAAGTGCATCCAACCATCCTCTCCCAACAGTGGTATCAGAGCAAAATAAGGTAACATGGGAGATGGTTTTCCTTCATTCATTGACAAATTGGACAGGAACAATTACCAAGCTTGGTCTCTGAGGATGAAGACCTATCTACAAGGAAGGAGCTTATTTGGATTCATATCAGGAGATGAGGAAATGCCCTCATTCAAAGCTAGAGGCCTACCCACCAAGGAAGAGCAAGAGAGACTCAACACATGGTGTGCAAAAGATGCTTTGGCAAGGTCATATCTTCTTAACTCTATATCTGATTTCCTTTTACCTCACATAAGGAATTGCAAGACTTCCCAAGAAACTTGGGAAACCTTGTCAACATATTTTTCATCAAGTACAAGGGCCAGAAAGAATCAACTATGGATTGAATTCACTACTCTTAGGAAGCAATCAAAGCAATCAGTTTCAGACTTTGTCACTAGGGTCAAAGACATTGCAGACCAGCTTGCAAGTATTGGAGAGGAGATTGAAGAGGAACAAATAGTAAGGCAGGTAATCAATGGACTAAAAGCTGATGACAAATGGGAGAGCTTTACCACAGCAATGGACCTATACATGGACATACATGCTCCTGATCTAACAACTCTGATTGGTCAACTCTTCACACATGAAACAAAGCTTACAAGGAATGGAGAGCAATCAAAAGGTAACAACCCCTCTGCCTTATACACTGATAAGAAGGTTAAAGATAAAAGTAAAAGTAAGAAGGTTGATGAAGAAGGCTCTACCTCCCAAGCCAACTATGCAAGGAGAGGTAGATCTTCAAGAGGTAGAGGCAGAGGAGGTAAGCCAAGTAGGGGGAGATCCTACAATTAATCACCATGCAATATATGTGGTCTGTCTAATCATACTACAGATGACTGCTACAGAAATTACAAAAATCAGAGAGGAAGAGGCTATCAAAGAGGTGGATACTCTCAAGGTAGAGGCAGATTCAGCCAACACCAAGGCCACAATGGATACAACAATCAGTACAACAACAACAACAATTACAATCACAACCACAATAGTAACTACCAAGGTGGATTCAGAAATAGGAAGGATTACAACAACTACACAGAGGAGCAAGATGACTCCCTATTGATCATGAATATGACTTCTAAGTCAGGTATCAATGATGATCACTTATTCTATATTGATTCAGGATGTTCTAATCATGTAGCTGGCAATGTGGCACTACTTTTTGATTTGGAAGAACCCAAAGGCAAACATCAGGTACAGACAGGTGATGATACTAAGCATTCTGTTGTAAAAATATGTAAAGACTAGTGATGGTAACCAGAACTTATTGAGCAGAGTACTTTATGTCCCAACTATCACCAAGAACCTAATGAGTGTTGGTCAGATTGTGGAGAAAGTTTTACAGGTCAGGTTCAATCAACATGGAGCATATGTGGAGGACCCAAGAAATGGATTCAGAAGGATAGCCAAGGGAGAAAAATCAGGTAGATTGTTTACTTTTGAGCTAGAAGATACCAAAAACATTGCTTTATACAATTACAAGGATCAAACACTTTCAGAATTAGAAATATGGCACAAGAGACTAGGGCACATAGGTGAAAGGACCTTGAAGCAAATGAGAAGAGATCAATGTGTGCTTGGGATACCTAATGTATCCAAGCAACACATGATTTACAAGTGTGGTGCTTGTCAATTTGGTAAGTCTCACAGGTTACCTTATACAAGGAAAGATTTTATGCATGAAAACTACCTAGACTTGGTGCACACAGATGTTTGGGGACCTAGCAAGGAACCCTCCATTTCAGGATCAAGGTACTATGTGTCCTTCATTGATGATTATAGCAGATGGACTGTGTTATACTTTATGAAGCATAAGGATGAAGTATTTAATTGTTTCAAAAGATATCTTGCACTAGTTGAAAATCAAACAGGTAGAAACTTGAAAAGACTAAGGTCAGATGGAGGAGGTGAATACTTCTCCAATGAATTTGAAGACTTCTTGCAGGAAAGAGGCATCAAGAGGGAGATAACCACAAGTTACTCACCTGAACAAAATGGGGTAGCTGAAAGAAGGAATAGGCTTATTGTTGAAACAGCTAGGTCTATGCTTAATGAAAAGAAATTACCAAATTATCTTTGGGCAGAGAGTGTATCTACTGCCACATATCTCATTAACAGGTTGCCATCAAAGTCACTTGATGGAATGACATCTTATGAAGCTTGGCATGATAAGAGACCATCATTGGATCATTGCAAAATCTTTGGTTGTATTGCATATGTGCATATTCCCTCACAGGTAAGGGGAAAGCTAGACCCTAAAGCTGAAAAATGTATCTTCATTGGTTATGACTTGAACCAGAAAGGGTACAGATTCTACAACCCCTCAAACAAAGGTTTCAAGGTAAGCAGAGATGTCATTTTTTATGAGAATAACTCATGGTATGAGAATGAATGCAGGAAGGTTAGTCTACCTTATGATATGGAAGAAGATTTTCCAAAGCTCACCAAAGAGGAACCAATCCAGAAAGAAGAATCAAGCTCAGATGATGATGACACAATTAACCTTGAGGAATTCAAGGCATGGAAGTCCAAAGGGAAGATGAAAATGAAGAAGCTAGAGGATATACCAGAATCCTCAATTCAAGCTATGAGGAGATCTCAGAGAGAAAGTAAGAAGCCTATCAGATATGGGTATGACACTTCTCTTGTAACTAAACATTCTGTATATCTTGCAAAGGATCTGTTGAATGAAGAACCAGATTCATATGAGGAGGCAATCACCAAACCAGAATGGAAAGAAGCTATGGATGAAGAAATAGAAGCTCTCAAGGAGAGTGACACATGGGAATTGGTACCCAAGAAGGACTCAATGAAGGTGATAGGATCCAGATGGATCTACAAACTAAAGAGAAACTCAGATGGAACAATCAACAGGTACAAAGCTAGGTTGGTAGCCAAGGGTTTTGCACAAACTCAAGGCATTGATTATGAGGAGACATTTTCTCCTGTGGCTAAGATGCCAACAATCAGAATTTTGGTGAGTGTAGCTGCATCCAAGAATTGGAGCATGTACCAATTAGATGTCAAGAATGCTTTCTTGAATGGATGGATATCTGAAGAAGTCTACATGTCACGACCACCTGGCTATGAAGATCCCAAGAAGGTAAATTATGTTTGTAAATTGAAGAAGGCTCTATATGGATTGAAGCAGGCACCTAGAGCATGGAACTACAGGTTGACAAAATATCTCCAAGACCAAGGATTTGTGATGAGTAAGGCAGACACATCTCTATTCATAAAGAGGAGTAGTACAGAGGTAATCTACTTGTGTGTTTATGTTGATGACATCATCATTACAGGTAATGATGTTAGTGGGATTAGACACATCAAAGGACAGATGATGAAGGAATTCAAGATCAATTATCTTGGATTATTAAAGTACTTCTTAGGTCTTGAATTGATTTATACAAACTCAGGTATCTTTATCACTCAGAAGAAGTATATTCAAGACATGTTGAAGAGGTTTAATTTGCAGGAGGCTAAAGTCTCAAGCACTCCTATGGAGGTCAACCTAAAGCTTAGTGCTCATGAAGGGGATGAACTCCAAGACATTACAGGATATCAAAGTATGGTAGGTAGTTTGATTTATGCTACCTTAACTAGAATTGACATAGATTATGGAGTTAGTGTGCTAAGCCAATTCATACACAAACCAAGGGTACCTCACCTAGAGGCAGCAAAGAAGATTTTGAAGTATCTAAAGGGAACTCAGAACCATGGTTTGTACTTTCCTTATACATCAGATATTGACATTAAAGTATATTCAGATGCAGATTGGGCAGGATGCAAGGATGATAGGAGAAGCACATCAGGATACATATGTTTTGCAGGTGATAAACCTATTTCTTGGTCAGCCAAGAAACAACCTACAGTAGCTTTGTCATCTACTGAAGCAAAGTATAGAGGGCTAGCCAATGCCACTCAAGGAGCTATTTGGTTGAAGCAGTTAGGCCTATACACAAGGCCCCCAATTATCTTTGGAGACAACACAAGTTCTCTTCACCTTGCAGCTAATCCAATATATCATGCTAGGACAAAGCACATAGAGGTTCATTACCACTATGTGAGAGAAAAGTTGCTAAGCAAAGACATTCAATTGACTTATGTGTCCACTAATATGCAATGTGCAGATTTACTTACTAAAGCTTTGGATGGAAACAAGTTATGCAGATTCAAATCCATGATTGGATTACAGGATGTGATTGAAGAATGAAGATGAAGACTTGAGCCAAAATGTTTGGCTTGAGGGGGAGTTGTTGGTGCAAGTCAAGCCTTCACATTTGGCTTGAACATCTACTTTGAAGACTCTACATGAAGCAAAGACCATAGGAACTTATGCCTATGATTTCTTACCATTTTATCTCTTGTAAAAATCTAAATGACTTGGCATATTATGTAATCACACATAATTGATTGAAAGTCATGGAAAAGGTTGTTGATTAATTGAGAGAATATCTCAATCAACTTTTAGGTGAAAGATTCTAGGAGATTGATTTGAATTCAAATTCAAATCATCACTCAATTCCTATAAAAACTACAAGGAAAAAGTCGCGAGTGTTCTTCACCATTCCCGAGGCTAACACCTGTGATCATTGAGTGTGTGAGGTCTACTCCATAGCCTACACCTCTGAGTACCATTTGGCTATGTGTATCATGCCAATGGGAATGTACATTTACATAATCTAATACAAATACTTACATTCATCTACTCTGTGATTCTCAGAGTTGTCTTCTCTAAGTCTGTCAACTTCCAAGAGGCGTATCTCAGTGCCTACTGAACCAAATCAAGTGATTCAAAGCTTGTTGGAACCAGCTCCAAGCATACTACATGCCCACAAAATTTGAAGATCATTCGATCAGCCAGCGCGGAGAAAGCTTGCTCGAAGTGGTCTCTGGTATTTGTCTGCAGAGCTCCTAAAAAGTCGGGGGTAAACATATTTTTGCTAAACTCATTTCTCAGAGTATAGTTCATCATTTCTTCTCATTCCACTTGAAAAAGGTAGCTTGTTAAGATAATTTAATATGTCCAGAAGGAATTTGATCAATTTTAAGTGTGCTGGTTACACTGAGTAAAACTCTGAGCAGGTGTCAGTACTAAAATAGCAAGTTTCTTGGATTTGTGAAGTATCAAGTAGTCTATTTTGATTTGATCATTACACATATCATTTGCAAAGAACATATATGCTTTCTTGGTATCATTTGGAAGCTAATCAAGTATACTAAGCATTCCTGGAGTCAAAGAGGGCTGGTGTGAAGCAGGTTTAGCAGCACCTACTCAATCTCTAAGTGCATCCAACCATCCTCTCCCAACACCCCTTACAAACATTGAGGACTCCTCCTTTGTTTATGTCTCACCTCTGTGAGACTAGTATTCAACTTGGCTCGATGAGTGTTTTTCTAGTCTATGATGTCCACTACATGTGGGTTGTTGATTTCGTTTTGGAAACTTTGTAGCATGGGTCTTGTAGCTTGTGTTGGGTTTTTGTGCTTCATGCCCTCCCTCCCTTTCTCCCCTAACCAACCTTATTGATCAACCAAAAAGCAGTTTCACCCACAAAATCCAAAATAGAATCCTTCTTGGAAGTCCAAACCACATGTAAGAATGGAGATATGTTTAATCCTCTTGAAAGGACATAGTCTATTAATGCAAGCAGAAATCATATGTCCCATTAGAGTTTCGGCATGCCCTTCTATTGGGATCATTTATCCAGAGCTCCAAATTCTTCTACCTTCGCAATCATCTTGTCTTCCGGCCTCAAGTGGGATAAAAAGTATATTATCCAAGAGATACAAGTTGTATTTATCACCTTTGCATGCCCAACCACATGACGTTGCACACCTTTTCAATAACAAACCTTGTTGTCAAGATTGGCAAGCACCCAAAAGACATTTTAGAGAAAAAACTTTTGTGTAGCATCAGCCTTGTTGCTTTTCTTGTGGTTGTGAGCTTAATCTCCTCCCTCCCCCCTCCCCTCACTTTTTCCTTTGTCTAGATATCAATGTCAATAAAGAAATCAATGTATGAACTAGATATTAGGGGGAAACACTACAACATATGAGGGGCATACCGACGTTACTCATACCGACGGTCACCCCTCGACGTCTGTATGACCGTTGAAAATGCTTGAAAAACCACGGATGCAATACTGACAATCATTTAATCGTCGGTATACATGGCATCACTATGAGCACCGGTATAGGCATCGGTACTTTACTGTAAGTTACCGACGCTTATACCGACGCTCATACCGACACTTATACCGAGGCAACTTTTAACCGGGCTCGACAACAAAAATTCAACATCTGCTTGCATTTTGAACCAAATTTTTCTACTGTCGAGTTTGCGCACGCGAACTACATTCCGAACCTATTGTGTACACACGTCTCTCTCTTTTTCTCTCTTTCTCTCTCTTTCTCTCTCTCTCTCTCTACATCTCTGTTTCCCTAGATCTGAAATTTTGGTAAGAATTGCACATACTGTAGCACCCTTTCTCTTTCTTCTTGTTTTCCCTTTTCTAATTTCTCCTCTCTTTTGTTTTGCAGGAGCTTTTTGGCATCAAATCTTTGGAATTCGACGAAGGGCAACATTAAGTGGACCTTGATGACAATGCTCCAAACAATTACATCGATGTAAGTGATTGTTTTGTTTTTGATTGATATAGAGTGAGATAGAGAGAGAGAGATGAAAGAAAGAGAGAGATCTAGAGAAAAATAAAGAGAGAGAGAGAGAGAGAGAGAGAGAGAGAGAGAGAGAGAGAGAGAAATAAAGAGAGAGAGATGAAAGAGAAAGATAGAGAGAGAGTGAAAGAGAGAGAGATGAAATAGAAAGAGAATGAGATAGAGAGAGATGCATACATACATACACACACATATGCATACACATACTCACATCCATATTACATACACACATGCATATTACATATACACTCACATACATATTACATACACACATGCATATACATACATATACATATTACATTCTCACATGCATACACACATATACATACATACATGCATATTACATACAAACATGCATATTACATACACACATGCATATTAGATACACGCATGCATATACATAGACACACATATTCATTCTCATACTCACATACATACATACATGTATACACACATATACATACACACGTGTACACACACACACATGTATACATACACACATGCATATGCATACATACATACACACATATTTGCATGTACACACACACATACATACATACACACATGCATATTACATACACACTCACATATGTATACACACACATATGTGCATACACACATGCATATGCATACATACATACACACACATATGCATGTACACTCACACATACATACATACACACATGCATATTACATACACACACATATATATATACACACTCACATATGTATAAACACACTCACATATGTATACACACACATGCATACATGCACATACACATACACACACATCACATATACATACACACATACACACATACACACATATACATGTTTTAGGGTTAGGTTTTTAGGCTTAGGGTTTATGAATTTCTCTTTTCTTTTGTTTTGCTGGAGATTTTTGGCATCACTTCTTTGGAATTTGAGGAAGGAAAACATTAAGTGGACTTTGATGACAACACTCCAAACAATTACATCAATGTGAGTGATTTGTTTTGTTTTCGATTGATATAGAGTGAGATAGAGAGAGAGAGAGAGGAAAGAAAGAGAGAGATACATACGCACATATTTGCATGTACACACATGTACATGCATATTACATACACACACATATAAATACACACTCACATATGTATACACACATATGTGCATACACATGCATATGCATACATACATACACACACATATGCATGTACACACACACATACATACATACACACATGCATATTACATACACACTCACATATGTATACACACACATATGTGCATACACACATGCATATGCATACATACATACACACACATATGCATGTACACACACATACATACATACACACATGCATATTACATACACACACACATATTAATACACACTCACATATGTATACACACTCACATATCTATACACACACATGCATACATGCACATACACATACACACACATCACATATACATACACACATATACATGTTTTAGGGTTAGGGTTTTAGGATTAGGGTTTTTGAATTTCTCTTTTCTTTTGTTTTGCAGGAGATTTTTGGCATTGATTCTTTGGAATTTGACAAGGGACGATTTCAATTGGGCTTTGATGAGAGCGTTCAAAAGATTTACATCGATGTAAGTGATTGTTTTGTTATTTATTATAAATAGAGATAGAGAGAGAGAGAGAGAATAAGAGAGAGAGAGAGAGAGAAAGAGGGAGAGAGAGATGAAAGAGAGAGAGAGAGAGATAAAGAGAGAGATATAGATAGAGAGAAAGAGAGAGACATAGAGATACATACACACAGATGCATACATATTACATACACATATGCATATGCAAAGAGAGAGACATAGAGATACATACACACAGATGCATACATATTACATACACATATGCATATGCATATGCATATGCATATGCATACATACACACACACATATACATGCACACACATGTACACACACATGCATACATGCACATACACATACACACACATCACATATACATCCACACAAACACACATATACATGTTTTAGGGTTAAGGTTTTAGGATTAGGGTTTTTACTTTTACACATATACACACATAATACATACACACATGCACACATATACACATGCATACACACATACACATACACATACACATACACATACACATACACATAACATACACATACACATACACATACACATACACATACACATACACATACACATACACATACACATACACATACACATACACATACACATACACATACACATACACATACACATACACATACACATACACATACACATACACATACACATACACATACACATACACATACACATACACATACACATACACATACACATACACATACACATACACATACACATACACATACACATACACATACACATACACATACACATACACATACACATACACATACACATACACATACACATACACATACACATACACATACACATACACATACACATACACATACACATACACATACACATACGCATACACATACACATAAACATA
>CM035441.1:77594108-77686608 GCA_020310875.1 Ceratopteris richardii | reverse complement strand
AACTCACGTTACCGTAGCAACTCACGTTACCGTAGCAAAGAGGATATAGGTCATTTGTTCTTTGCTTGCCCTAAATCCCTTCGGTTATGGAGGGTTCTTGGTCGTTCTTTGGGACTCCAAGAACAAATCAATTGGAAGTAAGCCCTCATTGGTGAGGCGATCGGTTGCTCTGCGACATTGTGGAATGCAATTAGGAGAGAGATCCTTTGGAAGATTTGGCGAGAAAGATATGCTCAAAACTTCGGCAATACACCCAAAGAATGGTCGATCAAAAAGTCCCTTTTCCTTCTCAGTAGAAGAAATGCTAACTGTAAGAAAACCCCCCCCCCCCCCTTCAGACATCACAAAGAGCTACAGTATATCAACAATAAGCTTAAAACCAAGTGGGCTCCACATGATGGGGATGCGAGGTTTATCAACCTCCTCTATACTCCATGTAAGCCTTGCAAGGCCTAACACAAAGGCTATGGCAGACCATCAGAATGAAAATTAGTCATCAAAAATATATCAGTTGGAAGTCAGCTCTGCTGGGAGAAGCCAGTGGTCGCTTCGCGACTCTCCAGAATGCTCGAAACTCTGGTCGATTGAGTATTCACTGTTCCTCCTTGGGAAAAATATTGCTAATTGTAAGAAACCCCCCCTTTCTTTTAGGAGTCATCAAGAACACACTTTACCCACGTGGGCCCCGATTGAGGGTGATGAGTGGGCGATTAACCTTTTTTTTGTAAAGCCAGCTACACTCTAAAAAAGCTTCCCTTCTGCTGTGGGATTAGGGGGATGCCGTGGGCACTAGTCCCCTTCTTTTGTATTTTTCCTTTATTTAATTCAAGTCCGGGAGAGTAGACTAAGGTGGAATTTCCTTTATCTTTAAAAAAATTACAAAAAACTCATGATGCCGTCAACCCAATCACAATGCTCTCAACCCAACTGTATTTCCGACATTCTACCAACTGTATTTCCGACAAACAAAATTCTACCAACTGTATTCCAACAACACGATTCTGCCGACTGTATTTCCGACAAATACAATTCTCTTCCACGGGATGTTGTCAACCCTTTGCCAGTTGCAATGTTATCAAGTGTGATGTATGGTAAAGGCTCCCTCTATCAACCGCGAGCGCGCAATGCTATCGAAAGAATCCGAGTCCAATACAATCACGGCTTTGAAAAAAGCCACCCTATGCGCTCGCAATGTTTTCACTACACACAATTGTGATTGTGTTGGACGTGATGCTCATGTCTGAAGAGAAGCCCAATCTTGTGAGAGCCGATGATGGCCACAGGGCTCCATGAGAGAGAGAGAGCTCCTAAAGCCGACAAAACGCCTCCAAGTCACAAATAGTTAGTCGATCATCACCATGCTCTTGCGTCGTCTCCACCAATCGATCCCATCATCGTCGAGCTCTTTCACTTCCCTGCATGTGTTTTTTTTTCTGAATGCTACTTTTTTTTCTTTTAATTTAAAGACGAAGTTTAGCCGAAGCTTAATTTCCCTTTGTCTGAATTGATTGAACATGTCTGAATTGATTGAAAGAACTCTACAAGTAACATGTCCAAAGACAATATAATGATGATGGCCCGAAGGCAGTAAAAAAGCTTGGTTTAAACTAACCTAAAGTCCAATACATGTCAACTATGACTAGCAAGGGTTGAGCCCTCACCACCCTCTCAAGATTGGCCAATGCAAGCTCCATTGCTTCTTATTCCCTTTTTACTCTTTCCAATTTGTTTCCTTTAATGTTTCTTCTAAACTTGTGAATTTTCTAACCAACCCGTTGATTTCAACCATAAGCTACACATTATAGATGTAGTGTGAGGTGCTTTTCTATTCCACAACACTCTTCAGTTGGTGGAAACTATATCTAGATGCATAGCCTAGAAGTTCAACATTGGCAAGAAATTTAGCATATCTTTCACCACTTATCTAGTACCCAATGTCTTGGCTTGTGTCATCCCAAGGGGGATTCTATACTACTAGATTTACATGGTTTTTTCTACTCGGATTGGGTTGGCTGCTATGAGATTCATATGTCCACAAGTGATTTTTTCTTCATGCTTGATAGGTCATGCACATCTTGGTTGAGTAAGAAGCAACCCAACAAGGCTACCTCTAGTTTTGAGGCTTTGTAAAGGACACCTTTCACACCTATTTTTGAGTGTGTGTATGTGGCTCAAACTCCTTATGGATGACTTTGGTGAAGTAAGAGTTCTACCACCACCATATTTACTAGGAATTAGAGAAGATTGGTAATTGCAAGGAACCCAATGCGCCATGCTCACAGTAAGAACATTGAGGTGTGTTATCATTATGTCAGGGAGAGACTCTCTGTTGAAGGGATGAGTTTGGCAAATGTACCCACACAAGATAATGTTACAGAACTTTTATCAAAGACTCTACATTCTGAAGATTTTGAAGGTTTTTGAAAAGATTTGGGCTTACTTCCCTTTGAGAACTCACCTTTGACTGCATTGATTGACACTTCCTTATACATGAGTGCCACTCTCTTGCTCACCACATGACTCCAAAGAGGGATTTGCTTGTTTATTGCAGTAGTAATGTGTATGAGCACACTTAAAATTGCAAGGGTATATTTTTCCCTCTTTAAGAGATTTTTCCACTTGTATATTGCTTATAACCCTTAATAGACTACTTATCATTTTATATTTAGCATTTTTAATACACTTATGTCATGCTGGTAAGCTTCTTTTTGTTTCTTGTGTTATTTCTGTGAGTTCCTGATCCCCAAACTCTAACATGTATGTATGTATGCAGAAAGTATTTAACGTATGAGTCTATATATGCATTCAACTCACTTTGAGTTTCAATTCAAAAGAGTATTCTTTTGCTCTTCACCTTGTATGGAAGAAGCCTTAAAAATTCTAGCTTTACTCAACGAATGAAAGTTGTAGAGCTAGGAGTTGATATTCTTGAAACTCATAAAGAGCTTGGCTTTATGTCATTATTATTTCAGAAAAATAAAATCTTCAGAAAAGCAAAGGCTGTTATTCATAAGAAGAGATCCAGAAGCTGTTTTGGTCCTCCGTGATTGAGGACCAAAACTGCTTAATCAATGCTTTTTATAGTGCCTTGTAAACCATATAAAGAACTCATTGGTTATGCAAGGATCATGGCACAATGCTTCAAATGACACATGGTTGTTTTGATCTAAGGATAATCTTATGATGTTATCTACATCCCTATAGAGGTCCATTTCTTGTAGTGAGTAGAACAATTTCAAGGTGCCATTGAGCCTGTTGAGGTATCTTCTTTCTTGTATAGTGCATTTCTTTTATATATCGATGATGATTGCAAGGAAAAATACACCATGTTGAAATCTTATGTTCACCTCTTCGTAGTCCTTATGGACAATTAAGCATCAAACTGGCTTTCAAGCTTTTGATGCAGAGTTGCTTTCCGGCCCTTAAACCTGTAGGTTGCCATATTTACGATCCTTTGCTTTTCCGAAATAATGAACTCGAAAAGCATTCGCGAGGGATTGCTTTCCCGCTTTTCTAATTCTGTCCACAATCTCATCACCTTGACAACCGCCTTTCTCATATGTTAGGTTAATCATCCTGTATTGCGGAAAACTCTATCTGCTTCTCAATGAAAAAGCTTAAAAAAAAAAGTTTCTTTTTCCGAGTCCTCGTTTTAGTAAATTTCGGCATATAGTACACCAGTCTCTCTCTCTCTCTCTGGATATACTTACATTTTTCAAAGCTGCTTTTGCTAGTTTTTTCATATATTGTTTTGAACAAAAATCCTGAAATTAAGGGTCAAAGTACATGGGTCTTTCCTCAAAGATTGTTTCTCTTCAAATGATTCTTCTTTAGAATTATAAAGAAAAGGGTCAGACCTTAAAACCTTCAGATTCTTGCTCGAGAACTTATCTTTAAATCTTTTAGCTCATTATTCTAGCTTCTTAAAGCACAGTGGCTTACTTATAAGACTAGAAACAAATACATTTAATTATTCAAAGTTCTATTTCGTTGAAAAATTTGATATAAAAATCACTTTTCATACAATAAAAGATCAGATGGCATAATCTTAACCATAAAGAAAATAAAGGAAAGTAGTTTTTAATAAATGGTGAGATTACAATTTTGGAAACTTTGACAAAAATATAAACGTTAGGAAAAAAAGTTAAACTTTCATGGCCTTGTAAGAATTCCTAATTTTAGGGATTAAGTTTAATCTTGTATTTTGTTAAGGGGACAAAGTGCATTTAATAGAGCACTTTTTGGTAGGCTAAAGTAGGATTTTTTTTAGGCTGAGGTAGGATCTTCTCTCTCTTCTGCACATAGAGAGAGAGAGAGAAAAACCACTTTCTAGCTCATCAAATCCGTCCATCTTTATGAATAAAAAAATGACTTTTCTGAAAAAGTCTCTTTTTCAGCTATTCTTTATTCAAAATGGCCCATACCTTTATGTATATGTCAGAACTTAATTTTTTGGGTCTTGTTTTTATAAAAAAATGCTTAAAAAAAACCTATTTTTCAAAATCCCTCCAAAAATTCAGTGCCACATTATCAAACTCGTAACTTTGGTTGCCCCAAAACATGATTTTTTGAAAAAAAAGCTCATTTTCCCTCTAACACACTAAAAAAACTCATTTTGACCTATCCATATACCAAAACACACTTTTTTTCTTGCACACAACTACTGTACTAGCCATTCCAGTCATCTCTGTGCTTCTTCCCATTGGGTGCTGGAGTTTTGGAACATCATGGTGCTCATATGTATTACGAACATGACACCAACACCTGCACATGCTCCTCACACAAAGAGTGTACATGTTCGTGTTCCAACAGAATTTGCACCAACAACTAGAGGTAGCAATGACATAGATTCTCAAAATGAACAACATGTAGCTGAAGAGAAGAATATTGATCTTTGGGTCAATGGTGCTTTGTATCCCTTAGATCCAATGGCTAATGTTCATCATAGATTCCATAGTATCTCCACATTTCTACAATTCCTTAGTAGCAGTGAAGATGGACTGCTAGGCTATTGCAAGCGATTGTCTAACCATTTTACATCTATAGAAAATTATTGGATGCAACAATGTCATCACAACCATTTCAAGATACACAGTTTAGAGAGTGCTATACAAACTTTAAAAAGTGCTATCCAATCTTTGGATGAGCACAATAATAGACTCCAACAAGATGTGGAAGAAAAGGAGAGCACAATTACAAAGTGAAAAGCCAATCTTACACAACTTAAAGAGACTCCACTTGGGATGAGATATAGGAAACGACCATTATCATCCTTTCAAGCTCTTTCAACTGGTGGTGGAGCATGGAAGCGATGTGTTTACACACTTAGGTATGTGTTTCACTTGTTTATTTATGTTGAAAGACTTTTGGATTGAGTTTCTTATTGTGCAGGTCATTTGTTGAAGATGCGAGTGCTTCCTCAACAATGGAGGATCAATTGAAGTTTGTGAATTCTTGTCTTAGCAACAAACATGTGCTTATGATTTCGGATTCACCAATAGGAAATCACATCAAAACCCAAGTGATTAATGATTTTACAGGCAACTTAGAAGATATTATTAGTCCTAGTGAGGTACAGATGATATGTGATGAAGCAGGTGTTAGCACTAGAGCATATAGTGCATTGTACAATCTTTTGAAGCAGGCTCTGAAAAACAAAGGTATTTTCCAAAGCATTTTTCCATGCCCTTACAAGGTATCTCTAAAGAAGAAGATGACCAATGAGGATGTAGCCAATACTCTTGGCAATTACCTGCATATAGAAGATGTTATGCCTGCATCCATTTATCATTCATCTACATAAAAGAAAGAATTGAAAAACACATCTAGAAAGGGATTCATCTACACAAAGTATAACATTATATTTTTCAATTTGGAGAGGCTTCAAAAGGAAATGGTTAAATTTTACAACTCCACAATTCAAGGTATATCCATTGTTTTGATAATGACATTCATAGCATTTTTAACAATATAATGTTTGTTATTTGATGTAGATTGTGGTTCCAAACTCAATTTTGTATTGAAGCTAGACCAATGTCAAATAATAAAGGGACGACATATGGAGAGACTTAGTGTGACACTCATGAATGAAGCTATGGCCCATGGCATTATTGATGAAAGTGAAGAATCCACCCATCACTTTACATATAGTGTCCAATCCGAGAAAGATATATGGTGGTTAGGTGCTATTAAAGTACCTAAAGAATCCAATGATGTTCTTAGATGGATTTTCAGTAGGGCCCCATGGATCACAGAGGTGATAACTTCTCAAATTCATGGTACCAAAATCACTATAGAAGGCCTATGTGATTTTGAAGTAGAGTGGCACTTAGGTGGAGACTTAAGGACTATCAAATGCATGTTAGGGTGTAGAAAAGGTGCATCTACTCTCTATCCTTGTCCATATTGCACACGAGGTTATAAACGAACAAAAGAGAAAACAAAACAACATAGATGATTTAGCTGATGGCACAGATGCAACTCCATCTACTGAATGGGATATACCTTTAATGAGGTGTCCCATGTTAGGTACACCTAATCGTGACATGTCAGATAAGGAATTGAATCCCATTATTCCATTCCCTTTAATCAATGTCCACTTTTGCACCTTGCATGCCTTCATGAGAATTTTCGATAGACTATTGAAGCTCCATATAGAATATGCATTTGCCATGAAGCCAATTGATAAATCTATTCGAGCTATAAAGAAATTGGAGGAAATTCTTAATTCAATTGGTTGTCATGGTGAAAATGTAACCCTAGTTGTTAAGAAAGCTGGAGAATCTCAAGATAGTTTGCAACAAGTGTAAATGACAGGGAATAAAGCAAGACATTTTTTTAGAAGAGGTACTAGCACTCAAAATAATGAACATATAAGCTGTGGAAAGACCTATGCATGATCACAACAAACAATTACTCTCAAGTTGATCTTTGTAATAAGAGAAAGAAGGTTTGGTCGAGCTTTGATAAGTTGGTAGGCTTAATGGGTCTGACTAGGTCTAGTGCTATTCAACGTCAATTGTTTCAAGAAACATTAGTGGAGTTCACCAAGTGTTTCATTGAATCTTGGGGAGAGAGCAAGATAACACACTACATTGTAAGTGCAATCTTCTTCTACAAGTTTTCATTGCACTTACCTTTTTCCCATGTACTTAACAAATTTTAGCATATTTTGTTTGCACATGGAGCTTATTTCATGCATCGATATGGGTTATTAGAGATCTTCAGTACCCATGGAATGGAAAAGTCACACTACAAAGGGAGGGGTGTCTACTTCAAAAACCCGTGACATGGTGGTGGTCCAATGCAATCAAACTACATGAAGGAGATGTTTAATTGGTTTTACTGCACTACATTCTCAAGAAATTTTTTTGTGGAACAACTTAGGGATTCAAAATTGGCGAAACTTGTGAGAATGATGCAACACAACATTGCCAGTGAGAAATGGAAGTCATCATTAGGACCTCTTCATCATGCTCAATGGCGTGCTAGGAGACAACGAGAAGGCTCAGCTTGGAAGTAAAGTGAATTTGTTATTTCCCATTATGTGGTAAAACCTATGATTATTTTAATCTTGGTTTCAATGTGTTATTATTTATATTATAATATTATGTATGGTTTTAAACAGGTTTTGTCCATTCTAGTGTGAACAAACGGTTAAAAAAAAAAAACAAGTAGAATAGGCCAAAAAAGCCCCAGCCACAGAAACGCGGGAATCAGCCTTGCAAAATTTTTTCAGGGCTGATTCCCGCATTTTTGTGGCTAGGGCTTTTTTGGCCTTTTTTATGCATTTTAGGATACCATACAGACCATAGGCACAATAGATAGACCATACACCATGATTAAAAAGACTTAAAATTACATACAATTTGTGGAGAGAATGATAGGTTGAATTTATAAAGCACATTTCATACATAGGACTAGACAAATTAGGAAAAACTAAAGGTTGTATTATCCAAACATTTACATCATTTCTCAGCTACTTTCGATTTCTCTACAACTTTCTTTCTCCTTTGGAGAGATTGAGGCAGCTGGTAAGTCAATAAAGATCTTGATATTACATGGGGGTCTTTGGTGGATCCTTCTACAAGTCCCCAATTTTCACCTATTAAACCCTCTACCTGCTCATACGTGATATCTTTTAACATGAACATTGTTGAAGTCTCTAGAATTGTGAATATCTGAAATAAATGTACAAAACAATGAACAGGAACACACCAATGTAATCCTATAGATCTTGAAACTCTTGTAAATTTCAAAGAGTTGTGTATGTCCATCACCATCTTATGCTTCAAAGATGTTAATGTCCATATATCCGGTTGCGGCCACTCGAGCTTTAAAAGAGAATCTACATTAATCATCTCTAACCTACCAAAATCATTTGATGAAGAGGGTACAACATATGTATGTGTGTAAAACAAAACTCTCTCATGTAATAGCTCAGTAGGACGGGCTTGTGGAAAGACTATCGACCCGACATCTACATGCAATGCTTGGAAAGTACCTGTAAGACTATGAAGTGGTTGTTCTTCCACCAAGGTCGAAGGAAATATGTCAACAACAAAAAACTACACAACTTAGCTAGGTATATTATGAAATTTGGACAAAAGTCAATGAGTAATACTTATAGTTGATAGGATATCTCATTTTGTTTGAGTTTTCCAATTTCATGCTTGACATTGTGAAAACATGTTGTACAATGGCAACAGTTTCACCATTTTTGAGCTTTTTGAACCCTGATAACTTCCCTTTCCAATGAAGATCCAGGTCTCCATGATCTCTTACAAGGTGAGGACCAACACCATAGGGTTGCATGTACACCCATGCACCTTTGCAAAACTCATGTCCTAACCAAATTCCTTCTGTAGCCTTGATATTGTGAAATTTTAACGCGATAACCTCATCTTTTGGACGTCTATGAGATTTAGGTTTCTCCATTGGAGTTCAAGCTATGGAAGTGACAGTAGGAATTCAAAGAAGAAGATGCACAGAGAAAGAAATGGAGATGCAAGAGCTACAATGGTGTGCTAGGGAGAGAAAGTAGTAGAAAGAGATGACTTTTTGGGACTTGGGTATGAAAATGTGAGGTTTTAGAGGGAGAAAGTTGTATTTTGAGTTATTTTTGGAAAAGTCACTTTTCTCAAGTCAGTTCATGCACGGATTTTGATTTAGAAATAAAAAATAGCACTTTTGATCCTAAAATGTGATTGGGGGACCATTAAATGGTGCTATGATGAGTAACCATACAACCCAAGGAAATTGAGCTGGCAAGAAGAATTAGAGGAAATAACCAACAAAATGTGTATATTGTACCCTTTGATAGGCCTACTTTGCGATGTAATACAATGGATAATAGAAAATTTTGTTTTAACCTACATTCTTTGTGTCTTCTTTTTCTCTCTCTCACGCTCTCTATCTTTGACTCCCTAGCATAATTGTATGCAAATAACTTTTCTTTCAGTCAGTTATATATGGAATGAGTTGAACATGCATGCATTTGCCTTTTGTTTTCTGACATGATATGTACATGTTGTACCTAATTATGCCCCACATGTCATTTTCATGCCAGAAAACCCCCAGCCACAAAAACACGAGATTCAGCCTTGCAAATTTTTTACAGGGCTGAATCTCGTGTTTCTGTGGCTCGATTTTTTTTTTTGCATTTTTTGGCCTTGTGTATGCATAATTTGTATAGATGAGACGTTAGGTGCCCCACAGGTAATCTTTGGCTTGCTCTGACTTCAGTGTAAACTTGATGCTACCATAACCAAGAGAAATTGAACAATAACATACTTCCCATACATTGGACCCCCTAAAAACAGTAGAATAGTCCAAAAAATCCTCAGCCACAGAAACGCACGAATCAGCCTTGCAAAATTTTTTCAGGGTTGATTCCTGCATTTTTGTGGCTAGGGCTTTTTTGGCCTTTTTTATGCATTTTAGGATACCATACAGACCATAGGCACAAAAGATAGACCATACACCATGATTAAAAAGACTTAAAATTACATACAATTTGTGGAGAGAATGATAGGTTCAATTTATAAAGCACATTTCATACATAGGACTAGACAAATTAGGAAAAACTAAAGTTTGTATTATCCAAATATTTACATCATTTCTCAGCTACCTTCGATTTCTCTACAACTTTCTTTCTCCTTTCGAGAGATTGAGGCAGTTGGTAAGTCAATAAAGATCTTGATATTACATGGGGGTCTTTGGTGGATCCTTTTACAAGTCCCCAATTTTCACCTATTAAACCCTCTACCTGCTCATACGTGATATCTTTTAACATGAACATCGTTGAAGTCTCTAGAATTGTGCATATCTGAAATAAATTTACAAAACAATGAACACGAACACACCAATGTAATCCTATAGATCTTGAAACTCTTGTAAATTTCAAAGAGTTGTGTATGTCCACCACCTTATGCTTCAAAGATGTTAATGTCCATATATCAGGTTGCGGCCACTCGAGCTTTAAAAGAGAATCTACATTAATCATCTCTAACCTGCCAAAATCATTTGATGAAGAGGGTACAACATATGTATGTGTGTAAAAGAAAACTCTCTCATGTAATAGCTCAGTAGGACGGGCTTGTGGAAAGTCTATCGACCCGACATCTGCATGCAATGCTTGGAAAGTACCTGTAAGACTATGAAGTGGTTGTTCTTCCACCAAGGTCGAAGGAAATATGTCTACAACAAAAAACTACACAACTTAGCTAGGTATATTATGAAATTTGGACAAAAGTCAATGAGTAATACTTATAATTGATAGGATATCTCATTATGTTTGAGTTTTCCAATTTCATGCTTGACATTGTGAAAACATGTTGTACAATGGCAAGGGTTTCACCATTTTTGAGCTTTTTGAACCCTAATAACTTCCCTTTCCAATGAAGATCCAGGTCTCCATGATCTCTTACAAGGTGAGGACCAACACCACAGGGTTGCATGTACACCCATGCACCTTTGCAAAACTCATGTCCTAACCAAATTCCTTCTGTAGCCTTGATATTGTGACATTTTATCACGATAACCTCATCTTTTGGACGTCTATGAGATTTAGGTTTCTCCATTGGAGTTCAAGCTATGGAAGTGACAGTAGGAATTCAAAGAAGAAGATGCACAGAGAAAGAAATGGAGACGCAAGAGCTACAATGGTGTGCTAGGGAGAGAAAGTAGTAGAAAGAGATGACTTTTTGGGACCTGGGTATGAAAATGTGAGGTTTGGAGGGAGAAAGTTGTATTTTGAGTTATTTTTGAAAAAGTCACTTTTCTCAAGTCAGTTCATGCACGGATTTTGATTTAGAAATAAAAAATAGCACTTTTGATCCTTAAATGTGATTGGGGGACCATTAAATGGTGTTATGATGAGTAACCATACAACCCAAGGAAATTGAGCTAGCATGAAGAATTAGAGGAAGTAACCAACAGAATGTGTATATTGTACCCTTTGATAGGCCTACTTTGCGATGTAATACAATGGATAATAGAAAATTTTGTTTTAACCTACATTCTTTGTGTCTTTTTTTTCTCTCTCTCACGCTCTCTATCTTTGACTCCCTAGCATAATTGTATGCAAATAACTTTTCTTTCAGTCAGTTATATATGGAATGAGTTGAACATGCATGCATTTGCCTTTTGTTTTGTGACATGATATGTACATGTTGTACCTAATTATGCCCCACATGTCATTTTCATGCCAAAAAACCCCTAGCCACAGAAACACGAGATTCAGCCTTACAAATTTTCTGCAGGGCTGAATCCCCTGTTTCTGTGGCTCGGTTTTTTTTTTGCATTTTTTGGCCTCGTGTATGCATAATATGTATAGATGAGACGTTAGGTGCCCCACAGGTAATCTTTTTCTTGCTCTGACTTCAATGTAAACTTGATGCTACCATAACCAAGAGAAATTGAACAATAACATACTTTCCCATACATTGGACCCCCTAAAAACAGGAGAATAGGCCAAAAAAAACCCCAGCCACAGAAACGCGGGAATCAACCTTGCAAAATTTTTTCAGGGCTGATTCCCACATTTTTGGGGCGAGGGCTTTTTTGGCCTTTTTTTAGGATACCATACAGACCATAGGCACAATAGATAGACCATACACCATGATTAAAAAGACTTAAAATTACATACAATTTGTGGAGAGAATGATAGGTTCAATTTATAAAGCACATTTCATACATAGGACTAGACAAATTAGGAAAAACTAAAGGTTGTATTATCCAAACATTTACATCATTTCTCAGCTACCTTCAATTTCTCTACAACTTTCTTTCTCCTTTGGAGAGATTGAGGCAGCTGGTAAGTCAATAAAGATCTTGATATTACATGGGGGTCTTTGGTGGATCCTTCTACAAGTCCCCAATTTTCACCTATCAAACCCTCTACCTGCTCATACGTGATATCTTTTAACATGAACATTGTTGAAGTCTCTAGAATTGTGAATATCTGAAATAAATGTACAAAACAATGAACACGAACACACCAATGTAATCCTATAGATCTTGAAACTCTTGTAAATTTCAAAGAGTTGTGTATGTCCATCACCATCTTATGCTTCAGAGATGTTAATGTCCATATATCAGGTTGCAGCCACTCAAGCTTTAAAAGAGAATCTACATTAATCATCTCTAACCTGCCAAATCATTTGATGAAGAGGGTACAACATATGTATGTGTGTAAAAGAAAACTCTCTCATGTAATAGCTCAGTAGGACGGGCTTGTGGAAAGACTATCGACCCGACATCTGCATGCAATGCTTGGAAAGTACCTGTAAGACTATGAAGTGGTTGTTCTTCCACCAAGGTCGAAGGAAATATGTCTACAACAAAAAACTACACAACTTAGCTAGGTATATTATGAAATTTGGACAAAAGTCAATGAGTAATACTTATAGTTGATAGGATATCTCATTTTGTTTGAGTTTTCCAATTTCATGCTTGACATTGTGAAAACATGTTGTACAATGGCAACAGTTTCACCATTTTTGAGCTTTTTGAACCCTAATAACTTCCCTTTCCAATGAAGATCCAAGTCTCCATGATCTGTTACAAGGTGAGGACCAACACCAGAGGGTTGCATGTACACCCATGCACCTTTGCAAAACTCATGTCCTAACAAAATTCCTTCTGTAGCCTTGATATTGTGACATTTTATCGCGATAACCTCATCTTTTGGACGTCTATGAGATTTAGATTTCTCCATTGGAGTTCAGGCTATGGAAGTGACAATAGGAATTCAAAGAAGAAGATGCACAGAGAAAGAAATGGAGACGCAAGAGCTACAATGGTGTGCTAGGGAGAGAAAGTAGTAGAAAGAGATGACTTTTTGGGACCTCGGTATGAAAATGTGAGGTTTTGGAGGGAGAAAGTTGTATTTTGAGTTATTTTTGAAAAAGTCACTTTTTCAAGTCAGTTCATGCACGGATTTTGATTTAGAAATAAAAAATAGCACTTTTGATCCTAAAATGTGATTGGGGGACCATTAAATGGTGTTATGATGAGTTTTATAACTTTTTGAAAATTTTGAATTTTTGGGCTCAAGTAAGTTACGAGATTCCTTTCTCTCCCTAGAGGCAAAACCTGAACATAGGGGAATCCTGTCCCCTCATCCCCCTTCACCCTAGTGATTTATGGGCGATACTATGTCCACCACCTTCTTCTCATTGGTCCATCACTAATCACTCCTTAATCCAAAAGGCCCATGCAGGGTTCATTTTTTCCCCAATGATTAGATCATGAATAATCAATCATAACCCGGAATCTAAACATAGAAAGACAACACTTATGTAACTTGAATCCATTCCATAAGCTTTTTCATCCCCATGAAGCTATCTTAGCCCACTTTCAAACTAATTTGGCTTCCAAAAAGTAATTACTAACTAGGTTAGTTACTTTCCATGCATCTCATACTAATGAGAGTTGAGATGGACCAAATATTTTCTTGAAAGTAAGTTTAGGAGAAAACCTAGACATTGTAGGTTCTTAGATTAAGTATTTCCAAAAGATAAAAGTTACCTAACATCTTTAATTTGAATCATTTTAGAAAATTTGCGATTCTTTGAAAATCTGAGTTGATAATATCCTATTATAAAAATGACCAATTCCGATTCTATGAGCTCATACAATGCACAAAATAAAATTTTAGAAGAAATAATAACATCACCATTGAAGAGATCATGAATTGTGCATCTATCATCAAAAAATTTGACAACCAAGAAAATTTGTGCTAATGTTGAAATTGATAATAGAACTTTCTTGATCTTTGGCACATGTAAGGCATCTCAAATTGTGAAAGACCTACCATAAGCAATAGTTAGAATGATCTTTCTGACCCCCATTATAGGATAAGAGGATTTGTTTGCACATGTGAGACTACTCCCTATAGGGACAAGCTCAAGTGATGTGAAGAAACAACACTATGGAGTAATATGTTTGGTTGCACTTGTATCAAAGTACCAAACATCTAAGTCTACTACAAACATACACTACGCATGAGAAGATGGTTGATAGTTGCAAATAGTAGTAAATTTCCATTCTTCATTTTGAACAAGATTAGCAAACTCTATTTTAGGTCTAGAGGCCTCTCCAACAACCATTCTAGCCCCTTTTGTAGCATGTTTATGACAACTCTTTATGAAATGATCATTTTCCTTACAATACTTGCAGAATTATGTTTGCTTTTCTGTTTTCTTTTCACCTTTGTCTTCCTCCTTTAACTTTGGAACATTAGAAATTTTTTCTTACTAGTAGATGAGCTCAATTTACCATTGCCCTCTCAACTTACCTTTGCCCTTACGACTAGACTAGCTTAGAAAACTTGATCTTCAAGATGCATAATTGACATGTTCTACCAAGACTAGTCTTCTTGCCAAAAAAATAGAGACTAACTCCTCAAATGTTATGGCATTTGGATAGCCCTTCATCATCACTCAAAGATTATAAGGAAAAATGTGATGTTAATCTAGAATACCATTAAGAACAGTTTGCACAAGTCAACTATTTGGCAAGACTTCATCGATAGAAATCAAATGCTTCTTCAAATCTTTTATCTTCATCAAAAAACTCTCAATTGACTCCCCTTAATTCATATGCTCACTCACTAACTCTTTTCAAATTTAAGCAACACAAGCCTCATTTTTTCATGGTATAATATTGTAAGAGTAACCCAAACATCTTTTTTTGGTTTGCATGTGTGAACGTGGATAATGGAACATTTGATAGAAAAAGCTATCAATACATGTGCATGTGCATCCCTACCATCCCAAAAAAGTTGTTATGTAGTAGATGCAACAACCATAACAAAATCAAGAAATTGAAGATCATCCTCTTCAACACCATCTACTTCATCTTCAATCATTGTATTTGTCACTATAGTATGACCTTTGTCAACATGCTACACATTGTTTCACAACCCTTTTTTTAACCAATACATGATGCATCATGTATGCTCAGAATTGGTAATTAATACCATCTAACTTAACCTCAACAATCAACATACAGAAAACATCATCCCTTTCATACATGGCCAATGGCTAAACATTGTGATGCAAAAATTTCATCGTATCTCAAAATGTTGAATAGAAATTCCATGTAGAGCTCTATGAAACTAATGGCAGACTTTGAGGTGCATGTAGTGGAAAACCAAGGCATGTATATATGTTTGGCACAAAAGGATGAAATCGCCTGCATAGTCACCATGATAGTGCATTTGGAGGTGGAAAAAAGCTTAAATAAAAATTTTGACACCATAGAGCGAAGAAGTTTTGATATAATAATCACCCTAAGCACGCTTACCAATTTACATGGGTTGTTGAGACTATGATCAAAGGATTATGGACGATGCCCTAGACGAAGTGATGACCTAGTTTGGAACCAATGTTGGAGTTCGTGGTTTTTGGAAGTACATAAACATCACAAGGAAGAAGAAGAAGCTTGGAGAACAACCCAATACTAAATGTATTACCAAGTGAATATACAAAGATAAGGGAACTGTTAGGTTTAATTTAACAATTCTTTGTATTCTTCTTCTATTTAGAAAAAAGGAGTTGTTGTAAGGAGGTGTACATTCCCAATCTTTGTAAGACCTCTCCATCATTATTGAAGAATAACTAGATAAATTCAATGGTCAATGATTCTACACATGGCAAAGCAAAATTATGGTTCATCTCATACCCAAACAACTATGGTGTAGAATAAAATAAATATAACCAAATGAAACACTACTTGAGAATAGAAGAGGAATACTAGATTTTAATAAAAATGATGGACAAGCACATGAAAATGTTACTCACATCCATAGATGATAAGTACACACATTTCTTGGACAATTGCATTATTTAAAATCAAGCATGTTTTACTATAGAGAAAATTTTGGAGCTTCATACAAAATCTCCATGATTGCAGAGCTTTAGTCACTTGTCAAGAATCAAGAAGAAGATATACCTACTCCTATATACAAATTAAAGAGTTTTTGTACCCAACTATCTTATGTGTGATGCCACATTGAAAATGGATCAAATAGTAGCTCTACCCAAAGCCATTCTGATGAAAAGTTTGGAAAATTGTAATTATTATCAAAGAAAAGATCATATCCACGGGCTAGAGGACATCATAAATTCCCTACAAAAACAAAATAAGAAAAAAAAACTCATCATGACTCACTTTAAATGCCAGGGTTATAAGAGCTACAAAATGCATTCATTATAATCCAACAAACCACTTATCAAAAGTTTTTTCAAGTCAACCCTTGTAAAATATGTGGTAAGACCAATCATGCTACCAAATATTGTTGACTTTGAGAAAACAACAATAGCAACATCAATGGAAAGAAAAAACAAGGAGAAATCAAATTAAGGCCAAGAAATGTCAATTTAGGAGAGGAAAGAAATGAAGAACAAGCTCAAGTCAATTTCACTTATGAAGATGTTGGGTTGAGATGGGAGAATCAACAACTTTCCTATTCATCCTTGAAGCAATGGTGTCTGCATGGGCACACTTACATAACCTGTATTCACTGAAATGATCCAATCTCTCAGATCTTAAGGACACTCAACTCAAGAGTTTAGGAAGTAGCTAGTCCCAGTTATGTTCTCCAACTAGATCAGTAGTTCTAGTTGTTGGCATTAGAGATACAAGGGATCATTGGTGACTTTTCTCTTAAGGGTTATTATGAGTTAAGGTTAAATCTGACCTTTTTGGTTACCAAAATTTTAGTTGAAACTTTATGACGATGATGATGATTGAGCATGAATTAAGAGAATAGGTATTTACGGATTATCTGAATATGGCAAAAGAAGGCTTTTGCATTCATATGGCAAAGTAGAAGGAAGAGAAAAAATTAGAGTTTGGAGTGCTATTTGATGCTTTTCAAATAGAAGGTTAGTCTATGTTTATGGATGACAAACCAAGGATTTCCTAGTTAATGAGATATTAGAGGATTCATTTTACTCCCAAGGAATTCTTCTATGAGAGCTAGGATGATGCATTCACATAGATCACAAGGATGGTTTAGGGAAAAACTATCACTTGTGACGACACTCAAGGATAGGAATACCTTGAGAGACATGAGTGAAAGTCTTTCATCTTAGGTTTAGAAGGGTTTTGGAGTCACTTTTCTTATGGAAATTTGTTATATATTTAGAGGATTTCATGGTTTATTTTCTCCATTGAGCTATGGCCAAGTTTATATAGCTTGGAACTTGCACTTCTCTTTCATATTATTGCACCACATAGGACACATCATATGAACTAAGGTCATTTGGATGATATTGGTATCATGCGAGTGATAGTTTCGAAGTTAGGTGTATATGGGAGGTAGTAAGAACCATCCAAATGTTTTTGCACCTTTGACATGATCCTTTATGAGACTTCTTAAGGGGAAGGATATGGGGAAATAAAACATAGAGATGATCATGTAAAATGTATACATGAGGCTCGGGGGATGCCTAGAGTATTTATATAGCTCTAGTTTTTAGGATAAAAATATTTTCCAAGGGGGGGACAAATGTTATAAAATAACTTTATGATAGGGTCCGACAAGTTCAGACAGATTTGAGATTGGACATCATTTGGTTATTCAAGTGTAGGGCATAAGCATCTGTAAGACAATAGTTACGCAATATAACACAGGAGCAAAAGCAGAGAAGATAACAGATATAAGAGAATCTCAACAATTTTCTACTAGCAGCAAGTACAAAGATGATGGCGTTGTCCACCCGTGCGCTCTCAAGGTAGAGCTTAAATGGTGATCTAGACAACTCTAGATAGGGAGATACAAGGTAGAGGTATGCTGGCTCAACTCGGGTGTCTTAGGTAGTGCAGAAGTCATGTATATATAGGATCATGGGTGTCCTGCCATGGACGGCAATACATGGGCGGTAGAGCGTGGGCGGCCACCGCCCGCGTAATTGCCATACACGGCTTAGACTGGTTGAACCGACCTAACAAATATAAATGATTTCTGACTCCGACAGGGAATATTCCATGGAATATTCCCTTTACCGTCGCGCCGGGGGCGCTGCCCCCGGACCCCCACCAGGGGGCCCGCTGGCCCCCTGGGACCCCCCAGCCAGGGGGCCCGCTGGCCCCCTTGGACCCCCCAGCCGGGGCTGCTCACCGCTGCCCCGGACCCCACAATTGGGGACCCTGGTAACTCCCTTTCCTTATAATATCTTGCATGGTCCAATATGACCTTCATCCAACATTCAAGTTGGGATTCCCATCAATTGGGTAATGCACGCTTGGCTTCTCCTCATAAAGGGGGCCTTACAAAATGTGCATACAATCATGAGGGGTAGACATTGATCATATACTAACACCCCCCCTCAATGTTTACCGATGATAAATCAAGTAGGTCTCGGTCCTATGCCCATATGTTGAAGATGCTTGTTGAGCTGCTCTCTTCCAAGTGCTTTAGTGAATATGTCAGCACAATTTGCCTCTGTTGGGCAATATTCTAGCTCCACAAGTTCATCTTCAATTAGCTCACGAATGTAATGGTACTGTACTTCTATGTGCTTGGTGCGAGCATGAAATACTGGGTTCTTTGCAATAGCCATACAGCTTTGATTATCACACTTGAGTACAGTTGGCATATTTGATGGAAAGCCTAGATCTGCAAGAATTCTCCTTAACCAGACTGCCTCACAAGAAGCAAAACAAGCTGCTTTGTACTCTGCTTCGGTGGAGGAGAGTGCGAGAGTTGGTTGCTTCCTACTTACCCAAGAAAATATTCCTGAACCAAGTGAGAAACAATATCCAGAAACTGATTTTCTAGAAACACAATCTCCAGCCCAATCTGAATCACAATATCCTTGGAGTGTATCACCTGTGGTATACAAAATACCAAAATCCAAGGTTCCTGCAATGTACCTTAGAATTCGCATTCCAGCATTCCAGTGACTCTCCTTAGGTTTGTTGGAAAACCTGCTTAACACTCCAACAGCATAGCAAATGTCTGGTCTAGTGTTGCACAGAAAAATAAGACTTCCAACGAGCTTCCTATACTTCTTAGCATCTACATCAGGCATGTTATCATCCATAGATAGCTTATGATTTACCTCCATAGGTGTGCTAGTTGGTTTGCAGTCCATCATTCCAAATGCCTTGAGAATTTCTTTGGAATATTTTTGTTGTGAGATGAAAATGCCATCCTTCCTTTGCCATACTTCAATTCCCAGACAAAAATGGAGTAGACCTAAGTCTGTCATTTCAAACTCAGTTCCCAAGCTGATCCGAGTTTGATTGATGAGTTCCTGATGATCTCCTGTAATGATCAAATCATCTACATATACAATGACAACAACTAGCTTGTTATCCCTTTTCGTTACATACAAGTTAGCGTCAGAAGTACTTCTTTCAAAACCCATATTTTTGAAAAAATGATCTATTCGTTGGTACCAAGCCCGTGGAGCTTGCTTAAGTCCATACAAAGCTTTCTTCAACCTGCAAACTTTATTTTCTGAATTGGACACCTCAAAACCTGGTGGTTGAGATACATATACCTCCTCCTTGAGGTGACCATTCAAAAATGCAGATTTGACATCCATCTGGAAAATAGGCCAAGACTTTTGTGCAGCTACTGCAAGTACCGTTCGAATAGTTGTCATGCGTGCTGTTGGTGCAAAAGTTTCTTGAACATCAAATCCTTCAATCTGTGAAAAACCCTGTGCAACTAATCGTGCCTTATACTTTTCTAATGTTCCATCAGCTTTATACTTAGCTTTCCAAATCCATTTAGTACCTATTACCTTCTTCTTTGGCGGCAAGTCGACTAGATCCCATGTATCATTTTTGAGTATACTATCATACTCAGACTGCATTGCCGCTCTCCAATCTGGATCATCAATGGCTTCTTCAATGGTGGTAGGTTCCTTTATCGAACCCATGATATCTGCCATTAGAGCCATGTTAACAATGTGTTCTGAGGCTCTTCTTTGCTCCTCTATTCTCTTTGATCTTCGTAATCCATCCGATGATGATTCTGGTACATCTACATGTGGATTGTGATCATCAAAGAGCTGTTGTGCCCACTTCGGTAGTGGCTTACGCAGTGCAGCTACAACTGGTTGGCTTTTTATTGAGGAAATTTCTCCATCAGATGTTTCCTCCTCCTCAACTTTAACCTGTCTTTTGATAGGCACAAGGTGAGATATTTCTCCGCTTGATGAGATAGTAGATTTACCTTTATCTTCTACTAAGTGTGGTCGTTCATCAAACACCACATCTCGGCTGACAAAAATCTTCCTTGCCTCAGGATCCCATAACCTGTATGCTTTAGACTCTTCACTATATCCTAGGAAGACACACTTTTTGCTTTTTGAATCCAACTTTGATCTTGTTGAATCAGGAATATGTGCATAACAGAAACAACCAAAAATTCTGAAATGCAAAACTGAAGGCTTTTTACCAGAATATGCTTCTTGAGGAGTCATCCCCTTCAGTGCTTTTGTGTAGCTTCGATTGAGAATGTAGACTGCTGTATTGACTGCTTCTGCCCAGAATGAATCAGGCATGTCTTGAGCCTTCAACATACAACGAGCCATTTCAACTACTGTCCTGTTCCTGCGCTCAACAACGCCATTTTGTTGGGGTGTATGAGCTGTGGTAAGTTGCCTTTTCACACCATGCTCCTTACAGTAATTGTTGAATTCTGTTGACAAGAATTCACCTCCTCTATCTGTTCTAAATTTCTTTAGTTTCCTTCCTGATTCATTTTCTACATACTTATGCCACGTTTTAAATTTTTCAAAAGCATCAGCCTTCTCTCGAATGAAATAAACCCACATCTTTCTACTATAATCGTCGACTAACAGCAAGAAGTAGAAAGATCCTCCTAAAGCAGGTGTAGACATTTTACCACAGAGATCAGCATGTACCAACTCTAGAGGAGCTTGAGATCGATTACTGGTCTCTCTTGGAAATGCCTTTCGATGTTGCTTGCCCATCATACAAGCTTCACAAGGTTCCTGCAACTCTGAAAATGCAGGCATATGAGCAACCATCCCTGTTCGTTGCATCTCCTTCAAAACTGCAAATCCGAGATGCCCAAATCGTTGGTGCCATAACCTGCTTACATCTTTATCTTCTGTAGCAGTTAAAGCACTTAACTCATACAAGTTATCCCGTCGTATGCCTTTACCTACAACATTACCTGATGAATCCATGATTTCCGCACCACTCTTATTGAAGTGAACTTCGAGTCCACGATCTGTTATTGCAGAAACTGACAACAAATTTCTTTTGAGTGTAGGTACATAGAGAACATCGGATAACTTTTTCTCAACACCTGGAGAAGTGATAAAAGAGATGGTTCCAGTTCCTTCAGCTGGACACTTGGAGTCATTTCCCACCACTACATTGATGGATTCCCGCAGAGGCACTAGGGAACTATACCAATCCTTTTTACTAGTCATATGGCGAGAAGCTCCACTATCTAAAATCCATGGCTCATCAACACGAGCTTGAGCAGATGAACATACCTCTTCAATAGCTACCCAAAGTTCCAGCTCTGTGTTGTTTGCAGACTCTTTGTTCTTCCATGATGATTTTACAGTCCCATTCCGTTCATCAGCTTGCTTCTTTCTGCAATCCTTGATGGCATGGCCTTTCTTTTCACAATAGAAGCAACTTCCTGTGAACTTTTTCTTCTTTGGCTTCTTCTTTGATCCCTCTGAAGAGCCTTTACCTTTTGCATTTGCTGAGAATGCAGCATCAGTTGTACTTTGCCGATTCTTCAGCCGCATCTCTTCTTCTAAAAGCATGGCACAAAACTCTTCAAATGTAAGAGGAGTTGGCCTTACCTGAGTGTTAAGGGCTGTTACTAATCCATCATACTTTGCTGGAAGAACACGTATAGATCTTCGAGCCAGCTCTTCTGGTGTTATAACAACACCAACTGCAGCCAATTGATCTTGAAGATGCTTTATCCGTTTGATAAAATCTTCAGCCTTTTCAGAATCAGAATGCTTTTCATTTGCCAACTGATTTTCTAAATTCTGTATCCTAGTGTGGTTCTTGGTCTCATATTGTCGAGCCAATATGCCCCAAGCCTCATGTGCTTTAGTAGTATGTTGAACTAAAGTAAGCACAGAATCACTTACACTAGTGACAATCGCACATAATGCATCAGCATTCCGCCTCTTCCAAGCTCGTAGAAGATCTGGATCTGGCTGAATCATCAATCTTGAATTTGCTGGATCTTCAACTGGTATAGGCTCTGGATCCAATCCCATCGGTCCCATGACAGTGTCAAGTAATTCATAGGAGTCCAAAATTGCAGAAATTTTGAACTTCCAGAGTGTATAGTTGGTTCCATCCAGCTTCCCTTCAGTGAATGCAGGTGGACGAATTCGAATAGGTGCAGCATTAACATTAGCTAAAGCACCAAGACTACTGTTCGACGATGAAGCCATCATGTAATCACTCGAATAATCTATTGATATTCTAGTCTGCTAGTAGGCTAAAATAATGATACTTCTCAAGCTATTCGAACCTTACAGCTCTGATACCATGTAAGACAATAGTTACGCAATATAACACAGGAGCAAAAGCAGAGAAGATAACAGATATAAGAGAATCTCAACAATTTTCTACTAGCAGCAAGTACAAAGATGATGGCGTTGTCCACCCGTGCGCTCTCAAGGTAGAGCTTAAATGGTGATCTAGACAACTCTAGATAGGGAGATACAAGGTAGAGGTATGCTGGCTCAACTCGGGTGTCTTAGGTAGTGCAGAAGTCATGTATATATAGGATCATGGGTGTCCTGCCATGGACGGCAATACATGGGCGGTAGAGCGTGGGCGGCCACCGCCCGCGTAATTGCCATACACGGCTTAGACTGGTTGAACCGACCTAACAAATATAAATGATTTCTGACTCCGACAGGGAATATTCCATGGAATATTCCCTTTACCGTCGCGCCGGGGGCGCTGCCCCCGGACCCCCACCAGGGGGCCCGCTGGCCCCCTGGGACCCCCCAGCCAGGGGGCCCGCTGGCCCCCTTGGACCCCCCAGCCGGGGCTGCTCACCGCTGCCCCGGACCCCACAATTGGGGACCCTGGTAACTCCCTTTCCTTATAATATCTTGCATGGTCCAATATGACCTTCATCCAACATTCAAGTTGGGATTCCCATCAATTGGGTAATGCACGCTTGGCTTCTCCTCATAAAGGGGGCCTTACAAAATGTGCATACAATCATGAGGGGTAGACATTGATCATATACTAACAGCATCAAGAGTAGACTTAAGCAAAGGTGCTTATGCTTCATAGACAAGTAAAAGGTACTTAGCCTAGTGCTTAAGTCATATGGATGGGAAGGAAGCCGTCTTGGGTTCAAGTCCTATGAGATTCATGGGAGAGTGTTTTACCCTAAGAGCTCTAAAGCCTTCAAAAAGCATCCACTTGAGTTAAATCTAGTTAATTAGGACATGGTGCACATGTAGTTACATGACCAACATTTTTATGTTTAGTATCCACCTACCATAGTAAACAATCCCTTGGAGAGAACTATATATAGAGGTATATGGTTGGGAGGAAAAGAGACCTATCTCTCTATGTGGTTGTAGTAATTCTTTAGAGATTTTGAACCCTATATAGATGAGAGGGTAATCTCATCTTTTTTGTATCCAAAGGACTCTCCCTTTTTGTATAAAATTATATCTTTTGTTATGAAACACACATTACTATTGCATGTGTGCATACATGTAAGAGGAAAGATATTTCTTCACCTTTCTTATCTACTACTCTCTTTGTACTTGTGCATATGAGGGAGCCTTATTTTTTCTATCTGTTCTTTGTCTCATTTGACATTGTTTGATCTATCTCTATTGCGCCACAATCCTTTTTGTCATCACCAAAGAATACATAAACGTGAGGAGAATCTAGAGGAGCACATTAGAGCTCATGATAGTAGAGTATCATGCACAAATAGATCAGCTATGGAGATTTAGAGCTAACAACCACCTTATGGGAAAATGATTGTGGTATTTATTGAGTGATATAGAGCTAACCCCTTATGTGGGGGATCCACCACCTGATGGATAATTCAAGGAACTTAATGAATGGATAGAAAGGTATAGAATATTCATATTCATGATATTCCAATACATAAGCTATATCATGATAGGGCACATACAAGACTTGGAGACATCCAAGAAGGTCGGGAAAACCTTAGAAATATTGTATTCTACATCCGCCAAAGAAAGTAAATTTTAACTCAAGAATGAGCTAAAACATCCACGAAAAATACCAAGTGCTAACATTAATGAGTACATTTTTAAGTTCAAGGAGCTTGGAGATGCCCTATGTTCAATTGAGAACCTAACAAAGATGATGACCTTGTTGCTCACATTCTCAATTATGAAGAAAATTATTAATATTTAATCAAAACAATCACAATAAGCCCTAAATCTAGAATTTCACAAAACAACTTTGAAGTGAGAGCAATTTATAACAATTGAAAACTATCTAATGTATTATGAATTAAGAATAAACAACCACAATAATTTATAACCATATACACATACAAACACATTGATACATAAAGCTATATATAGTCAGACAATCACACACACACATACACATACTATTGTGAAGTAAGAATCATTTTATGAATTACACAATCACAATAGATTTATAAATCACATATCTACACACACATAACTACACACACATACACATAATACTATGAAGTAGGAATCAATCATGTCATTCAATCAATCACAATAGTTTTAAAATCACATATGCATACACACATACATAAACACAAACATAAGCACACACATAGAAATATTATTGTAAAGTAAAATACAATTCTATGATTCAAACAATCACAATAGTTCTTAAATCACAAACATACGCACATACACATACACATACACATACACATACACATACACATACACATACACATACTATTACACACACATAAACACAAGCATAAAAAAACACATGCACATACTATTGTCATTTAAGAATCAATGCTATGAGTCACACAATCAGAATAGTTTTTAGATCACATACATACATATACATTTACACACATATAGGCTCATGTACACATATATATACACTATTATGAAGTAGGAATTATTACCTTAATTCAAACATGATATATTCTAATCATACACACACATAGAATCATAATATGCATACACATATATACACATACAAAATTTATACATACACACCATTGTGAAGAAAGGCTCAATTGTATGAGTGAAACAATAACAATAGTGTTGAAGTAAGGCTCAATTGTATGAGTGAAACAATCACAATAGTGTTTAAGTTACATACAAACACACACATTCATACACATAGGAACATACACACACACATGCATAAGTCTAAAACTATTGTGAAGTAACAATTGATGCTATGATTCAAACAATCTCAAGAATTCATAAACCTAAGAGCATCCTAAAACTATCGTGAATTAAGAAACAATAATATGCTTCAAAAAATCATGATAGTTTATATGCCTAAGAAATCATAAAACTATTGTAAAGTAAGAATTACTTATGTGATTCAAACAATCGTAATAGTCTATCAAAACCTCAAAACATTATAATTTTTAAAAAACCTCAAAACATTTTAATTTTTAAACCTAATTTTAATTATTACTTCTAAAAATATTATATTTTAAAATGTTCAAATCTTAAATTTTCAATATTAATTACAAATAATCTTAATTCTTAAACATTTAAAATATAAATTCTAAATGTTTTTATAGTTTAAACACTTTTGAATCCTTAAAATATAGTATTAATTTTGAATAATTTTTTTTTAAACTATATAATCCTAAATTTTACATATTAATTTTAAACTTTTCCAAACTCTAAAATTTAAAAAATAAATTAAATTTATTGGTTTTTCTATAATACTGTCACTTTGAACAATACAACAAATATAGTCTAGCACAACTACCTATTGTATAAATTTTATCAAATATTTTTGTTATATAATAATTTTCAATGATATATACAAATTTTGGAGAACTTTTTTATAAAAAATTTTAATTATCAAAATAGTTTTGATTGAAAAGCTTCAAGATTTTATGCACAAAGTATTCAAACCTCTTTGAATATCTTGACATAGCATCAAATATTTTGAATCAATAATGGGAGCAAAAAAAAAAGCATAATTATTTGCAAAAAAAGTAACTCTCAAGTAATGAATAGTGCAACCTAGGTTCTGGTCAATTGTGAAAAATTGTGGCACATGCTCCACTCAAAATTATATGTTGCATGCAAGATCTAAGCATATAGAAATAATTTATAACTTTATGAGAGACAATGTCATGTCAAAATATGTTAAGATGGAGCATATGAGTACAAAGGAACAATATCTAGATATGTTTACCAAAGCATTAGATAGAGTGAAGTCTGAAAGCTTCAAGGAACCCATAGTATGGACTTCATTTGAGCCTTCAAAGGGAGTGTTGAAAATAGATTCTCAATTTACACAAAGTATTAAAATTATACATTTAAAAAGTGGACGGATGGCGGAAGATCATTTAGATTCTTGGAATTATCTAGAAATGTCCACCATCATCAATCAAGTTCAAATTAAAACTCATAGCAGGCTGGCCACATGCTTGTTTGAATATTTTCTTCTCAACTCTAGAAACATCTACCTAGGTGTATAGATATGAAGTCTTTTATCTAAGTGGCTCTATTTGTAGAGAAGAGTGTTTACAATTGTTTTTTAAAATCCAAGTATTATTAGGCAATTCATATAGTTTCTTTAGTTTTGCAATTTTTATGTGTGAATTGTGCAAACAAAATCTACTTTCTGCACCTATATCTTTGCGTATAGGTAGAGGGAGTTGCTAACAAATAGCCTATGATGGAGTGGAATGTTTGATAGAAAACTTAATGCGTTTGATTAAAATCATTTGTGTTATATAATAGGGTCTACTTGAAGTGTGCAAAAGCAAAAATTCATTATTTCGCAAAAAATATCGAAATAGAGATGATTCATCTCTATGTAAGGAGCTATTAGATGGTAGCTACATTCCAAACCTATGTCAAGGTGCTTGTATCATCCCCAATTAGTAGTATCAGAGCATTTCAAAGGTTGCAGACATCAAAGGACTTCATACAAAGGATTTGGAAGGATCAAAACAGCTCAAGGAGTATAGAGAGTGGTTATTCATCAACTAGCAAGACAAAGACGAATTCAAAGGAGGTTACATTAAGGGATTCATCCATGAATCAAAGAGTATGAAGGGAAAATCTATCAAGAGATAAATTGAATACATTCTAAGGCACCAATGCACATCAAAAGAATTTAGAGGAGTATAGTCTAGATTAGTATGGTAGAGACTTGGATACATGCAAAAGTAATTGGGAGACCCTATAGAGTTTACATTCATCCACCAAAAAGGCAAGGAGGATTCAGCTCAAGAATTACTTGAATAATCTTAGGAAAGTACCAAACATTACCATAAATGAATACATTTTAGAGGTTAAGAAGCTTGTAGATGCCCTATGCTCGATTAGGAACCTGATTTAAGATGATAAATTGGTTGCCGATACTTTGAATGCCTTGAGGGAAGATGAAATATGGAGAACCCTCACCACACCACTATATGTGAGGGATTTCTTTCTAGAATTTGATGAAGTATTCAGGTAACTAAAGAGATAAATAAAGGAGGATCACAATCAAAGGACAATCAAGCCTTGATTTTCTATACAAGTAAATGCAACAGTAGAAGATGTGGATGGAACTTTTAGGGAATGGGTATAGCAACCTTATGAGTTGCACTTGAGATGTTTTCTTTAACATGCATCCACCATTCAAGGGCATGGAAATAGACGCTGTAATGGAGCATAAGATCACACATGTGGGAGATGTCCCTTTGGATAGATCTCATAGTGGAAGGTATTCAAAAAGGTTATGAAGTGAGCTCTAATGATAAACATGTTTTTTTTTTTAAATCCAAATGAAACATAAAAGCTAAACTAAAGAGTATGAAAGCAAGGAAGTCTATTCATCATGGAGGTAAAACCATGAACCCTTGACGCTGTCTACTTGTGAAGTAAAAATAAGTGAACTGGAGAGATTGTTTTGCGGCACAAATGAGTTGAGAAAATAAACCTACTTTAAACGCAAAGGAAATTTCTACTTCGAAACAATCTACATTGCTAAAAATATAAGATTAAACTCTTAAATATGTCTTTTAAGAAGTTTTTGCAATCACCATCACATTTTGTCTAGAATCGAGGTTTCTAGGAGTTGGCTTTGGGTCAAACATTTTTCTTGTTGGAAATACCTTTGGGCTTTGAAACATCTAGGAATCAAAGGTGGGAATGGGTACTCAACGAATGCAAAGGCAAGCTTCAATGTTTGAAGGGCATGCAAGTCCACATGGTAGGGAAAATGATAGTGATCAACACATATTTCACTTCACTGTCAACTATTTCCTTGCTTGACATGGAGAGAGCATGTACAAAATTGCTCTAAATAGGGAGTGCTAATAGAAGAGGTGTGACCAAGATCAATTGGGACTACACTACCCCCAAGGACACACGTTGATCAAGCATTTTTAATGTTTTCTTTTTAGCCAATAAACTTGTAGTTAAATGGACGATCAAGGCATAGACCAACAATAGTAAATCTTGGTCAAAGCTTATCTTCAGAAACAAGCAAAACTTGTTACTTTTAGATGCTCATAGGTAAACAAGATGGATCTCATCAAGCTCCTTTTTTCCCCATTTTGATCCTTAAAGTCTTGAGTATAGTTTTGTCCCTATGGAAAACATAGAACAAGATGAAACCCCATTGCCAAATAAGTTATTATTAGATTAAATAGGCAATGTGCATAAAAAAGAATTGCTCTATTTGGTTCCCTATTCCAAGGATTAAGGAAATTGAGGATGAGAATATTAAAAAAAAAAGCTAAGAAACTCTAGTCAAAGAGTTTTCCAAAGTGGAAGAACCTCTAGAATTAAGGTACAATAAACCAAATCAAGATGGAGGACATTGCTTCATCTGAGACTAGAGTATGATGACTAGTGCCTTTCAAGGAACCATATTGAGACATGGGATGAGTGAGAGGCTCACATTTTATTATATCGAGATTACCGGCATCCAAAGATGCCAAAACAGAACATTGGAAGAAAATTAGATGGTAAATGAACAGTCAATACGAAACTAGAAATATATCACATTCTCAAATATATCACATTGCTCTAAAGCTCCCTCGACGCGAAGCAATAGATACACACACATACACACACACGCGCACACACGCACATATATATACACACACACACACGCATATATACGCACAAAGTGCCCCATCAGTATCGAGCATCTTATGTCTCCTGACTATGAAACTCACAAATTCCAACAACGAAAAATAAAAAGTTGATGGGCATTATAAAGCAGATGTCTGGGTAGTTCCTCAGCAGGATCCTGTTTGCATCCTGACCAAGACGATTGGCACATTATGAAGACGTAATGGAACCTGTTGAGAAACCTTGATTCTTTTGGAGATAACAGACTTTTACAGATTTGATTGAGAATGCATTTTCCTGCAAGCTGTTCGTGTGCCTTTCAAGTTGTATTGCACCTCCGAAAAGTTTCTTCTGTTCACAAAGCAATGGATACAAGCAAGCAGTAAGACGAAGCTGAAATAAGAGAAGCGGAAAGCGGCATCACGTGCTTTTCGCTGGAGTCGATTTCGTGCTTTTCAAGTTGTACGTCACCGTGTATTCGACTCCATGCTTTTCTTAGATAATGAAAGCGAAAAGCACTCGCAAGAGATTGGTTTTCTTCTTTTGTCACCAAAAAGCTTAAACTGAATTAAAGAAGGAAAATATACACGAAAATGAACGAGAGATAAAGAGTAGGCTGGTAGACGTTTTGAGTCTCGACCCCTTCGAGGGGCTCCAATTCCTCTTGCTTATATCGACGTGGATTACAAGGAACAGTTTCTCCCTAAATGTGATCTCTCGGGGAACTCTCCAATAATTCATTGGGATAGGCAAGGATAGGAGATGAGGGAAGATTTATAATCTTTTTATCCCCTTCCGAGATTCAATTTCTTTTGAAATTTTCGGAGAAGTTTTTCATATACCATATGCAACTATATTTACAATGGAGAGAGTACAAGAGAAAAGGAGTTACAGTGAAGGTCAATGGCCTTATTGCCCTTTGCAAGGAGAAACTACTCGAAAGAACTAAGAAGCTTAATGATGGCTTGATCACTTTCATGTAAGAGCCATTTACATTTGAACTTGTTCTTCTCTAAAATTAAAACTATATGGTGTTTGAAAGGGGGAGTTCTTAGTGTTTTTATTCTTCGAAACTCGATGGTGCTTGAAGGGGGAGTCGAGGATGAAATCTCATAAGAGGGTCAATTTCTCACCTTCCATCCGAAGGTGTCAAAGATCATTTACTTTCAGATCCCATTGAATCCAATACCAATTTACACACCACTTCTTGTTGAGATCTTGAGAGCATTCTCTTATCAGAATCTTTCTCACATGCACACAAAGGTTACGGAAGCAGAAAGCACACAGAAAAATAGACATGATAGGAGATGAGACATAATGCGGTATTGGGTGCAATCTCCCCCCATGCACTCTATTTCAATAGTCCATAGACTACATGTATTTATAGGAATTTTTTATTATGTCAAAAAGAGTGGTTACATGAGAGCGGCTTCGAAAAGCATGCATGAAAGTAAAAGTTGGTAACTTTGGTACAAAGCCTTTGCTTTTAATATCATAAATTGCGGTCTACAATGACCCTTATTCTAACCACTACTCTTTTCTAACTTTTTCTAACAATAGAACCTTCTACACGGATTTATTTACAAACTAAATTATAAGTTGGATTATTGATGTCTGCCCTAAAGTCGGATTATGTGCCCTTACGAACCTTGAGCTTCTATATCAAAAACACCAAAACACATTAATAAATTAGCACTCCAACATTTCCTTGTTCAACATATTCCATAACTCATAACACATTCAATGGTAGCTTGATTCTCAGGATATCTTCGATCTGATTTTCATTTTCTCATTTAATACGTTTCAGATTAGCAACTTCATGTTCAATAAGGCACTCCAAGTCTTGCCAAGCACTCATTCGTTATGCTAAGAGGTACGACTCCTTATAGTCGACCCTACATCTTTGATTAATGTCCTCCAATTTTATCCATATTTTTTCGGGTTGGAACCCCACATCCTTCCATTGTTGAAATCCTTTGGACCAACATTTTTTTGGCTTTTTGGAGTTTCCCCTTTTCAATTACTTTTGATGCCATCTATCCGGAACCAAATGGATTCATTTTTCCTGATGCCGTCCTTCCATTTCGGATTGTTGCTTATCAAGTAGTGCTTCTTCATCTTATTCTAGAATGTCCAAAGGGAGGCCACTGATGCATATCCCTTAGAGGCAATCAAGATCGAGGAAAGACATAGGTTAAAGAGGTTAAGACCTTGCCACCTTGCGATGCCCAATAGCATGGGGTTATTTCTATTTCTAAAAATCAGCTTCCACCATGATTCCCTATTGTTTATTCCAAGCTTTTATCATCCAGAAAGTTTATTTTCTGTAGCTTCCACATCCAAAATACCAAGGCCACTTGCCACCTTAGGGCAAGTGCAAATATCCCATTTGATTTTAGGGATTCCTCTATTATTAGGGTCTCCCATCCACATTAATCTTCTACTGATTGTGCTCAATTTGGACAGCATCCAAAATGCAAAAAAATAAATGATACATGAAATAAAGAAATTTTTTTTATCACCATTGCTCTACGAGAAACACTCAATTGCATACCTTACTAGTACTTCAATTTCAAGTCTATCTTAGCAAGGACCAATTCTCACTATTGGATTATCAAAACTTTGAAGCCTAGGGGAATACCTAAGACCCTAAAAACTTGGCGTGATACAAGTTCCTAGCACCCTTGGCCATAGATAAAATGGGTAGGAAATTGAGAGATGGCTCTAAAAGCAATTTTGGAGTGGTTAATTTTGGAGCGCATGATCCATGAAGATTGAAACATTACCTTTGTACAATGGTACAAACTAAGTGATTTATAGAAAAAGTGTGAGTCTCCTATGTGAAAGGACCAAATTTAGACCATTGGGATATAGGTCACTTGTGACTCCTTTGTAAAGACTTTTTTCCATTTTGAAGAACTAACCTCTAGAAATTCAAACTTTCTTCCAAGGGACCACCATTTGAAATTTGTCCTTGTGAGTAATAACTCTGTTTACAAATGAATCTAGTATCACGGATCTACTAATGGATCTTTCACTTTCAAAATTATCTTTTTTGTTGGTAGTGTAATCATGTTCTTTCTCAATGGTCTAATCTTCTTTATTATCCTCCTTACCCAAGGAATAGTCCTCTCGAATTCTTATCATCTTTGGAGTCTTTGATTGCACTCATCTTTCCTAGGTAATCCAAGAAATTCACTTCCTTTCCTAGCCTACTATGTTTTTTTATTTACCCATTTGCAATTATGCAAGATGATCTCACCCATTGCAAACCTAATGGACTTCTCCTTCATCTATGTCTGATATTTATAAGATTCTTAGAACTTGGCTTTGAGTCTTGGGTCTCTTTGATCTTCTTCATTTCCAAGACATGTTTGAGCTCCACTTTTTTTGTGTAATCGATTGAACTTTGATAACCATCAATGACTTCTATGTAGCATGGGCCTTGTGGCTTGGCTTGGGGTTGTGTGCTTAATGTCCTTCCTCCCTCCCCCCTCCCCTCACTTTCTCTTTTTTCTAGATATCAATGTCAATAAAGAAAGCAGGGTATGAACTAGATTTTAGGGTAAAAAACCCTCCTTGGGCCTTTTAGCTATAGTGGTTCATGATCCACCAATAGGAAGAGGGAAATCCCTATAGTCTACTTCCTTAATCACATAGGCTAGGCATATGCTTACCTTACTTTTGTATGGTCAAAGAGGAAAAACCACCTAGAGATCAATGGTTTAGATATTTGCATGGACCTTGGATAAGATCAAATATCCAAAGGTTGAGGATGAAGTGCAAACATCAAGGTGCATTTGTATTCAAGCCCTTGGATTCTCCTGATATTTAATGGCTCCATCGAATATTTCTAGAAACGACACAAGTGAATATATACACTTGGATAAGGGTTGAGATCTTATTGAGTTCCAAGAACTTTAAGCCTCCAAGCTTGTAACCATTTGATTCAATCTTATTCTAATGGCTAGGAATGATGGAGATGAAAAGAGAAGTTATTTTTGTCTCCTTTGTTCAATGTCTATGTCATCACAGTAAAGAAATAACCCATAAACTTTAAATCAGCCATGAATGTAGACCAGTTAACTCCAAAGTGTGAAGCTTGAGTAAGGCATTCTACTAATTATTTTTTTCTTTCAAGAACTCAACTCAGATTACCACTTATGAAATAAATACATGTTAGAGAGAATTACAAGGAAGGTTTAAAACATTTCCATCCCCTTTGTCAAGGATCCACTTAATTTTTTAGCATTTTTTTTTTCAATAACAGGCACCCTATGGTGTTCGCATTTGAAAGGCAAGGGGGGTCTTACAATGATGAATTCCTCTACCTAGCCATCCTAGCAGCTTTTAAATTGACCATTCTTGAGGAGGTTTATTAAAGTTATCCACACATATTTCCTTCCACATCTTCTAGAGCTCTTAATACCTAACAGTCCTTGACCTCCACAAAGTCATCATGAAACTTTGTGCATAGGATCTGTCTAGTCTAGCTTTTCTCAAATTGTCATTCGATTGGAGGTCTGGCAAAGAAAATACCTAAAGAGTCCTTGACATCCACCAAGTCATGGTGAAAGTTTAACTAATGCTAATAGTCTTTCTCTAATCCATCAATAACCCACCCTCTTTGCTCTCACCTATCAGAGAGAGTTTCGACCATATTAAAAACACCATAGAGGATGATATCCAAGCCCAAGGAATCTAGAGATGAAAAACTATCCATTCTCTGAGAATCATGATGTAGTTGTTAAAAATAAAGAAGTAAGCTCGTATATATTTTTGCAAAAAGGATTTTCTTCAAGTAGAAGGAAAATACAAAAATGAAAAATAGAAGCATTTACTTCAGCAAGTAGTGGAGGCCAAAAGAGAATCATTCAAAAGAGAATCAAATCCAAAATCTGAATTGTAAGAGGAGTGGCTGTCCAAAGTAGTGGAGAAATGATGGAGAAGAGCTCTCAAACTCATCATGAGAGTTTTTGGTCACTTGGCTATAAAAGAAGCAAGGGAGGACACTCAATTTGGAGCAAGAAGGCGTGGAATCCCCCTTGTATCTACTTCATTTGGTTTGAGTCATTTCGTTCAGTTCACTCTCATAGAGTGTGTCCAGCCGCACACTCATTTTTGGGTAGTCTACTTGTGAGAGTCATATCTCTCAACATATGTATCCAAATTTAGTGTTTAAACATTCGTTGGAAATCTTATCTTGAGTACTTCCTCTGTCTAGAATAGTTTTATGAAATTCTTTATGCTCTCTGAGTTATTCAGGTTTTAGTGAAGTCCAGTTTTCAGCTGTGTCCAGCCGCACACCCATTTTTGGGTAGTCTACTTGTGAGAGTCATATCTCTCAACATATGTATCCAAATTTAGTGTTTAAACATTCATTGGAAAGCTTATCTTGAGTACTTCCTCTGTCTAGAACAGTTTTATTAAATTCTTTATGCTCTTTGAGTTATTCAGGTTTTAGTGAAGTACAGTTCTCAGCGTAACTGAGTGGACAGGTAGTCTGTTTTGAATCAAATAGTTGACAACTCAAATCTACTCCACATTGAGTGTTTGATATCTCATTTGAAAGCACTAGGTGTCTAGTTTGAGTGACCAAAGTTTCAAGTTCATTGGATATTTCAGTTGGTACCAGTTTTTATTTGAAGGTTCTGCTGTTGGCAAGAGTCTTCATCCTGAGAAGGTCTTCTACACTTTCCGCTGCGATTAGGAGAGGAATTCTCCAACATTTGGTATCAGAGCCTTGGAGTTTGAAGAGGCAAAGCATTGGAACTAAACTGAAGCAAAGGGAAAGCTACAAATCAAGGGGGAGCTTCGTGAATTCAAGAGAGAGCACCACAACATACTTGAGGTAAACTTCAATCTTGGAATTTTTCAATGGCTGATTTAGGACAACAAGTTGAGAAGTTAGACAAAGACAATTTTCAGTCTTGGAGGTATAGAATGATAAATTACCTTAAAGGTAAAGGTTTATGGGGTTTAGTTAGTGGAGATGATCCACAACCGGTAGACCTTGAAGATCCCAACATTACTCCGGCACAAAGGAGACAATTTGCTGATTGGGAAGAGAGGAATCGAAGGGTGATGTTCCTCATCTCACAAGTTATTTCTAACACTATGATTGGTCATGTGCAAAGCTTAGAAACAGCCAAAGAAGTTTGGGAAGCATTGGAGAAGGTGTATGCTACCTCAACAAGGTCTCGGAGGATGCAACTCAAGAACGAGCTCAACAACATGAAGAAAAGCTCAAACCAAAGCATTAGTGAGTATACATTGAGGATTAAGGAGCTTCGAGATCAACTACCATCAGTTGGATGCAAGATAGAAGAGGAAGACATCGTCCAAACAGCCCTCAATGGCTTGAGGAGTGAAGAAAAGTGGAAGCCCCTCATCACAAACATCCTTTATAGAGATCCTCTACCAACATTCGACGAAATTATACCAAATCTTGTGGCTGAAGAGGTTGCTCAACAAGGAGAAGGCAACAAAGGTAAGGACAACCATAGTCAAATGTTATATGCAGGAAGAGGTAGATGAAGAAACTCAAGAGGAGGCTCGAGAGGAAGAGGAAGAAGCTACAACAATACAAATTTCAGCCAACACAACTCGGACGACAACAAGGACAACTCAAATGACAACACACATGGAAGAGGTCGAGGAAGAAATAGAGGAAGAGGTCGAGGTTGTTGGAGCAAGTCTATGACAAGCCTAAGTATTGGCTTGAGTCTCACAAAGTCATTAAAGAAGCTTCAAAATGAAGACTATGTAAAGTTCACTTGTGAACTACCTCTTGTAACTTTTGAAGAGTTTACTTAATGTAAAAGTAAGAGAATCTTAAGTGGTTGAGCCCACATGATCAAGAATGGAAAGAGGAGCCACGAATTCGTGATTTGTGGTAGGTAGAGAATCAAATCAATCATTGATTGGTTGGAGAGTGATTGAGGGAAGTTAGCTCCCCAAACTCAACTATAAATAGATGGCGTTTTTAGTCGTGGTTAGAGAGACCTATGTGAAGACCTCCAAGAGCTGAGCTTTATGCCATATCAAGGTGTGATTACAAGGCACACATATGTATCAGTAAGTCATTGTATTGTACAAGCAATATACTTTCATTTTCATGATTATTTGAGTTCATCTTTCCATGTTCTTGTGATGTGTACTACTCACTGCCATTACTTCAGTTTTTCTCAGTCAGCTTGCAGAGATTGTTTCTCTGCACTTGGTTCATCATTTTCAGTGATTTAACTTGGTAAAGTTAGCTCTATAAGGCTAATATATGCTCACAAATTTTCATGTCATTTGGATGTTGGAATCTTCAGTTATGTTCATTTGAAGTCAACAGGGTATGTTCATCTTCACTTCTCTGTCAGGTACCCGACTTTTTCAGTCATCTTGTCAGAGTCATTTCTTAGTGTTTACTCATCCAAATTCAGTGATTTCAAGCTTTTTGGATTCAGCTTACTGTCTAGTATAAGCATACAAATTTGCATGATCATTGGAGTCTTACATCTTGAGTTATGTTAATTTTTCTACTCACTAGTCTATTTCTGTAGCAGCCCGTGAAAATCGGGATGATGTCATCACTTGTTAAAAGTCATTCTCAGTGTGTGGTTTGTTATTTTTGATGAGATTACTCTCTAAAGTTAGCTCTTTAAGCTAGGTAGCCTTCCCCAAGAGGAATTAATCTAATTGCTGCTGTGCTCAGAGAATTATGTAAAACACTGGACAGGTGTATTAACCAAGAATAGCAAGTTTTCACCTCTGAGCTAACTCCAACTTATCTGTTTTGATCTATCTTTTTGAGAGTGATCTTCCAAGGTACATAGGGTGTCTAATACATCTATTGGCAAGCTAAAAGGGCCCACCATCTACTCCTGGAGTTCATTTGGCTAGTGTAGAGCAAAGATTTTGCAACACCTCTTCATCTTCAACACATACCTATCCATCTCTTCACAGTGGTATCAGAGCAAGGTTGGACAACATGGCAGATGGATTTCCTTCATCAATTGACAAATTGGACAGAGGTAACTACTCAGCTTGGTCATTAAGAATGCTTATCTCCAAGGTAGAAGTTTATATGGTTATGTGGCTGGAGATGAAGTTATGCCAAGTTTCAGGAACAAAAGTCAACCAACACAAGAAGAGCAAGAAAGATTGAGCACATGGTGCTCCAAGGATGCACTTGCAAGGTCTTATCTCCTCAACTCTATCTCAGATTTTTTGTTGCCTCACATTCGAAGTTGTAAGACATCTCAGGAAGTGTGGCATGCACTTGAAGCTTTCTTTTCTTCAAGTACCAAAGCTAGGAAGCATCAACTATGGCTGGAGTTCACAACTCTCAAGAAGGCTCCCAAACAAAATGTGACTGATTTTGTCACAAAGCTCAAGGACATAGCGGATCAGTTGGGAAGCATTGGAGAGGTAATAGATGAAGAGCAAATTGTAAGGCAGGTCATCAATGGCTTGAAGGCAGATGATAAGTGGGAAGCATTCACCACAGCTATGGATTTGTACATGGACATGCATGTACCTGATTTCAACACACTCATTGGACAACTACTTACTCAAGAGGCAAAGCTTATCAAAAATGGAGAAAGCTCTAAAGGTAATCAATCTTCAGCTTTATACACGGATAAAAGCAAGTCTAAAGATAACAAAGGAAAGGCAAAGAAAGTGGATGATGAAGCAGGTACATATCAAGCTAACTATGCAGGTAGAGGAAGACATGGCAGAGGTAGAGGAAGAGGAGGTAGACAAGGCAGGGGGAGATCCCAAGACTCCAACTCATGTTCTATTTGTGGATTAACTAATCATACAACTGAAAATTGCTTTAGGAATTCCAGGAATCAAAGAGGCAGAGGATACAATAGAGGAAGTTATGGCTACTCAAGAGGAAGGTTCAACAACTACCATGGCAACTACAACAACTACAATCATTCAAACTATCAAGGAGGCTACAAAGGAAGGAGAGATTACAATAACTACACAGAAGACTCAAACAAAGAGGATTCATTATTGATCATGAACATGGCTATGCCACAAGGTAAATCTGATGAGCATGTTTTCTACATAGATTCAGGTTGTTCAAATCATGTGGTAGGAAATGTGGCACTCCTATCAGATTTAGAAGATCCAAGGAATAAGCATGAGGTACAAACAGGAGATGATACAAAACATCCAGTGGAGAAAATAGGCAATGTCAAAGCACCCGATGGAAACATCAACCTACTCAGTAAGGTACTCTATGTCCCTACCATTACAAAGAATTTGATAAGTGTTGGGCAGATAGTAGAGAAAGGGTTGCAAGTCAGGTTCACAAAAGCAGGAGCATTTGTTGAAGATCCAAGTCAAGGATTCAGAAGAATTGCAAAAGGTGAAAAGACAGGTAGATTGTTCACATTTGAATTACAGGACACTAGAAACATTGCTCTCTTTAATTATGGTAGTCAAACACTCACAGAATTGGAAGTATGGCACAAAAGGTTAGCACATATTGGTGAAAGGTCATTAAAGCAAATCTGCAGGGACCAAAGTGTACTTGGACTTCCTAATTTGTCAAAACAACATATGATTTATAAGTGTAGTGCATGTCAATTTGGAAAGTCTCACAGGTTACCATTCATGAAGAAAGGTTGTATGCATGGAGATCTCTTGGAGTTGGTTCATACAGATGTATGGGGACCTATTAAGGAAGCTTCAATATCTGGATCAAGGTATTATGTTTCCTTTATTGATGATTGCAGCAGATGGACTATCCTATTCTTTATGAAACACAAAGATGAAGTTTTTTCATGTTTCAAAAGATATTTGGCTCTTGTGGAGAATCAAACAGGTAAATCACTAAAAAGGCTAAGGTCAGATGGAGGGGGAGAATACTTCTCCCATGATTTTGATTCTTTTCTTCAAGAAAGAGGAATCAAAAGAGAGGTAACTACAAGGTACACTCCTGAGCAAAATGGAGTGGCAGAAAGGAGGAATAGGACAATTGTTGAAGCTGCAAGGTCTATGTTAAATGAAAAGCATTTACCTAATTACTTATGGGCTGAGGCTGTATCTACAGCCACTTACTTGATTAACAGGTTGCCTTCAAAATCCCTTGATGGGATGACTCCATATGAGGCTTGGAATGGAAGAAGACCAAGCTTAGATCATTGTAAAATTTTTGGATGTATTGCTTTTGCTCATGTTCCTTCACAGGTTAGAGGCAAGATGGATCCAAAGGCAGAAAGGTGTGTATTTATTGGATATGACAACAATCAAAAGGGCTACAGGTTATACAACCCTACCAACAAAGGATTCTTGGTAAGCAGAGATGTAGTTTTTGATGAGAACAATTCATGGTATGAAGATTCATGCAGGAAGATCAATTTACCATATGATCTTGAAGAAGATTTTCCAAAGCTTGGTAGAGAACAATCAAAGATTGAAGAACAAGACACCTCAGAGGATGATGAAGAATCTCACATGGAAAAGGTCAAAGCATGGAAGTCTAAAGGTAAAGCAAAATTGCAGGAACTTGGACATGAAGCAGAATCATCACATCATGGCCTAAGAAGATCTATGAGGGAAAAGAAAAAACCAGAAAGGTATGGGTTTGACACCTCATTAGTAACTAAACATTCTATCTACATAGCACAGGACATAAACCAAGAGGAGCCATCATCATTTGAAGAGGCCAAAGCAAAATCAGAATGGAAGCATGCAATGAAGGAAGAGATTGAAGCACTTGAGGAAAACAACACTTGGGATTTGGTGCCCAAGACTTCATCCATGAAGGTAATAGGCTCAAGATGGGTCTATAAACTCAAGAAGAATTCTGATGGTTCCATTAACAGGTATAAGGCAAGGCTTGTAGCAAAAGGCTTTGCACAAACTCAGGGAATTGATTATGAGGAGACCTTCTCTCCTGTGGCAAAGATGCCTACTATTAGGGTTTTGCTTAGTATTGCCTCTTCCAAGAATTGGAAGATACTTCAACTAGATGTGAAGAATGCATTCTTGAATGGTTGGATAACAGAAGAGGTATATATGGCACAACCACCTGGTTTTGAGAGTCAAGTTTATCCTGATTATGTGTGTAAACTTAACAAAGCATTGTATGGTCTCAAGCAAGCTCCAAGAGCTTGGAATTTCAGGCTTGTTTCATTCTTGCAGGACAAAGGCTTTCAACCAAGCAAGGAAGATCCTTCACTCTTTATTAAAAAGAGTAATTCTGAGGTCATCTATCTATGTGTATATGTAGATGATATTATATTGACAGGAAATGATGCAGATGGTATGAAGAAGATCAAAGATCAGATGAGAGAAGAGTTCAAGATAAGTGATTTGGGTTCACTTACCTACTTCCTAGGTTTGGAAGTTGTCTACAAAGATCATGGTTTGTTTCTCACTCAAAGAAAGTACATTAAGGACATGTTGGCAAAATTCAAGATGCAAGATTGTAAGATTGCAGGTACTCCAATGGAGGTTAATCACAAATTGAGCTCACATGAAGGTGAACTCATAGAGGACATCACATCATATCAAAGTCTAGTGGGTAGTCTCAACTATGCCACATTGACAAGAGTAGATATATGTTACAGTGTGAGTGTGCTAAGCCAATTTATGCACACACCAAGGAAACCACATATGGATGCTGCCAAAAGGATACTCAAATATCTCAAAGGAACCATAAATGAAGGACTTTATTATCCTTATGTATCTGATTTAGGTTTGAAGCTATTTTCTGATGCAGATTGGGCTGGCTCCAAGGAAGATAGAAGGAGCACTTCAGGTTATCTTACCTTTGCAGGTTCAAAGCTTATTTCATGGTCATCCAAGAAGCAACCCACAGTTGCTCTCTCTTCTACTGAAGCTGAATATAGAGGTCTTGCCATAGCTACACAGGAAGCTATGTGGATGAAGACATTGTTCAAAGATCTTGGATTGGAGTTTGGAACTCCAACTATTTTTGGTGACAATATGAGTTCTATTCACTTGGCTGCTAATCCTATTTTTCATGCAAGGACTAAACATATTGAAGTTCATTATCATTATGTACGAGAGAAGATCCTAAGCAAGGAGATTCAAATATCATATGTGTCCACTCATCAACAATGTGCAGATATTCTAACTAAAGCATTGGATGGTACAAAGCTTTGCAAATTCAAGGCTATGATTGGTTTGCAGGTAATCTTGGAAGATTGAAGACCTCAAGCATACTTGGCTTGAGGGGGAGCTATTGGAGCAAGTCTATGACAAGCCTAAGTATTGGCTTGAGTCTCACAAAGTCATTAAAGAAGCTTCAAAATGAAGACTATGTAAAGTTCACTTGTGAACTACCTCTTGTAACTTTTGAAGAGTTTACTTAATGTAAAAGTAAGAGAATCTTAAGTGGTTGAGCCCACATGATCAAGAATGGAAAGAGCAGCCACGAATTCGTGATTTGTGGTAGGTAGAGAATCAAATCAATCATTGATTGATTGGAGAGTGATTGAGGGAAGTTAGCTCCCCAAACTCAACTATAAATAGATGGCGTTTTTAGTCGTGGTTAGAGAGACCTATGTGAAGACCTCCAAGAGCTGAGCTTTATGCCATATCAAGGTGTGATTACAAGGCACACATATGTATCAGTAAGTCATTGTATTGTACAAGCAATATACTTTCATTTTCATGATTATTTGAGTTCATCTTTCCATGTTCTTGTGATGTGTACTACTCACTGCCATTACTTCAGTTTTTCTCAGTCAGCTTGCAGAGATTGTTTCTCTGCACTTGGTTCATCATTTTCAGTGATTTAACTTGGTAAAGTTAGCTCTATAAGGCTACTATATGCGCACAAATTTTCATGTCATTTGGATGTTGGAATCTTCAGTTATGTTCATTTGAAGTCAACAGGGTATGTTCATCTTCACTTCTCTGTCAGGTACCCGACTTTTTCAGTCATCTTGTCAGAGTCATTTCTCAGTGTTTACTCATCCAAAGTCAGTGATTTTAAGCTTGTTGGATTCAGCTTACTGTCTAGTATAAGCATACAAATTTTCATGATCATTGGATTCTTACATCTTGAGTTATGTTAATTTTTCTACTCACTGGTCTATTTCTGTAGCAGCCCGTGAAAATCGGGATGATGTCATCACTTGTTAAAAGTCATTCTCAGTGTGTGGTTTGTTATTTTTGATGAGATTACTCTCTAAAGTTAGCTCTTTAAGCTACCTAGCCTTCCCCAAGAGGAATTAATCTAATTGCTGCTGTGCTCAGAGAATTATGTAAGACATTGGACAGGTGTATTAACCAAGAATAGCAAGTTTTCACCTCTGAGCTAACTCCAACTTATCTGTTTTGATCTATCTTTTTGAGAGTGATCTTCCAAGGTACATAGGGTGTCTAATACATCCATTGGCAAGCTAAAAGGGCCCACCATCTACTCCTGGAGTTCATTTGGCTAGTGTAGAGCAAAGATTTTGCAACACCTCTTCATCTTCAACACATACCTATCCATCTCTTCACAGAGGTTCATACAATCCTCATAAAGGTATAACATGTTATCATTGTGGTAAACTAGGACATTATGCAAATGATTGTTGGCAAAAGAATGGAAGGCTGAATGGAGGCAACCAAAGGAGCCAAAATAACTATGCGAGTACATCAAGTGAAGGAGACAAGCAAACCATGCTTGCCATGAAGCATGACTACAACAACTGGAGAAGTGATGACCAAAAATGGTTCATAGATTCAGGTTGCAGCAACCATATGACATGCCAAGGAGATTTGTTCACAAAGCTACAAGCTCCAAGTGGAAAAGGATGTGTAGAGACCGGCGATGAAACTCAACACGCAATTGAGCATGTTGGAGATATCAAGCTTGGAGACAAGAAGGTATTGGCTGATGTTCTTCATGTTCCTACTATTGCAAAGAATTTGATTTCAGTAGGACAATGGTAGAGAAAGGATATCATGTTATCTTCAATGAAAAAGGCTGCTTTATAAAGAATCCAAAAGAAGGATTCAAGGTCATTGCTCAAGGAAGGAAAGAAGGAAGGATGTTCACTTTGGATATTCAACAACCGCATGAAAAGGTGATGTATATTCAGTTTGGAAACAAGAGGATAGCTGAAATCGATTTGTGGCACAAAAGGTTTGGACATATCAACATTCCCAAGCTCAAGGACATGAGCAACCATGAAGTGGTAAGAGGTCTTCCAAGATTCAATGATGCCGGACTACATGAGTTTTGTGAAGCATGCCAACTAGGAAAGCAAACTCGACAACCATTCAAGAAAAGCAACTATGTGGTAAGGAATGTCCTCGACTTGATACACACGGATGTATGGGGACCATCACAACAACCATCAGTGGCTGGTAATAGATATTTTGTCACTTTTATTGATGATCATTCAAAGAAAGTATGGATGTTTTGCATAGAAACAAAAATCAGATGTGTTCTCCATGTTCAAGAGATTTAAAGCACAGGTAGAAAAGGAAACACGACGCTACATAAAGTCCTTGAGGTCCGATGGAGGAGGAGAATATTTCTCCAAAGAATTTTCAGACTTTCTTTATGAAAATGGAATCAAGAGACAATTTACATGTAGGTACACACCTCAACAAAATGGAATAGCTGAAAGGAAAAATCGACATATCACAGAAGTTGCAAGATGCATGCTCAACGAGATGAAGATGCCACTAAACTATTGGGCTGAAGCAACTAGTACAGCCGTTTATTTGATGAACAAGTGCACAACGGCTGGAGTACATAATCTAACTCCCGAGGAGGTTTATTCCGGTAAGAAGCCTGACCTTATACATCTCAAAGTTTTTGGATGTTTGTGTTATGTTCACATCCCTCAAGAACTAAGGACAAAGATGGAGGCAAAGTCCGAAAAATGTATTTTTATTGGATATTCATCGGAGCAAAAGGGATATAGGTGCTACAATCCGGTGACAAAGGAGCTACGAGTCTCACGAGATGTGGTATTTGATGAGCTAAGACCATGGTTTGGAGACAAAGGGAAAGAGAAGACTCTTGAAGAAGATTGCAAAGATGATGAAGGTGCTGTCCAAGACGAATTTCAGCAAACAAGCACTCAAATGTCAGGTCCAGAAGCTTCTACATCACTTGGAGAAAGCTCAACATGGAAGGGGAGGCTAAGGAGTCATTCCTCATCACCAACATTAGCTTATGAAAGATCTAAAGCCGAAAGTGCTGCCCAAAATAGTGATTCAAATACAAGTGAAGAAGAGTATGAAGAGGTGATCACACCGAAGGTAAAGTTGAACCGATTGAAGAAGCAATGTTCAAAAGGAAATGAAAGGAGGTCTTCAAGAGCAAGGTATCCAATTGAAAGGCTGAGCTATGATAGTTTTATTGCAAAACATTTTGCATATATGACACAGGTGGTCAAAGATAAAGAACCGGATGCATATGAAGAAGCATGTACACAAAAAGAATGGCAAGAAGCTATGCAAGAAGAGATGAAAGCTCTCAAGGACAATCACACATGGGAGCTAGTTCCAAAGGCTGAAGGTATGAAGATTGTTCCAAATAAATGGGTGTTTAAAATAAAGAGAAATGCTGACGGCTCTCTAGCAAGGCATAAAGCTAGACTAGTAGCAAAAGGATTCAAGCAAACTCACGGCATCGATTATGAAGAGACTTTCAGCCCGGTTGCAAAGATGGGAACAATTAGAACCTTGATTGGAGTGAGTGCAGCAAGGAGATGGCCATTGTACCAACTCGACATAAAAAATGCTTTTCTCAATGGTGAACTTCAAGAAGAGGTATACATGAGTCAATCGATTGGATTTGAAGACAAAAAGCATCCAAATTTTGTTTGTAGATTGAAGAAAGCTTTGTATGGGCTGAAGCAAGCACCACGTGCTTGGAATCAAAGATTGGTCGAGTACCTCACAAGGTGTGGGTATAGTCCAAGTAATGCAGATCCCTCTCTCTACATGAAGAAAGAAGAAGGCAAGCAGGTATATATTTGCATATACGTTGATGATCTCATCATAACAAGAAGTAATGTTACAGGAATACAAGAGATCAAAAGGAAACTCGGTAAAGAGTTTAAAATTTCAGATCTTGGTGAGCTGAAATACTTTTTAGGCATTGAGATAGTCTATGGGAAAGATGGCATTTACTTAATGCAAAGAAAGTACCTATTGGATGTTCTTTTCAGATTTGGAATGAGTGAATGCAAACCACTCACTCAACCTATGGACACAAATGTGAAGCTATGCTCAAATGATGGAGAGAAGTTACATGATGTAACTACATACAGGAGTATTATAGGTTCATTGATCTATGCTACGATCACAAGACTAGATTTGTGTTATATTGTTGGAGTTCTTTCTCAATTTATGCAAGCTCCAACAAGTGAACATTTAAATTCAGCCAAACGAGTGCTAAGATATGTGAAGCACACTGTCAATCATGCATTGTTTTATAGATATGATGAAGAATTGCAGGTAAAGGGCTTCAGTGATGCTGATTGGGCTGGTTCCAAGGAGGATAGAAGATCCACTTCAGGTTATGTGTTCATGATAGGTAGCAAACCTATCACATGGAGCTCAAAGAAGCAACCTACTGTTGCACTATCATCTACAGAAGCTGAATATAGAGGTTTAGCCTTTGCAACTTGTGAAGCTATGTGGATTAAGAAGCTCTTGGCTGATCTTGATGTGCAGGTGGAGACCATTCCAATTTATGGTGACAAGATGTCAAGCATTCACTTGACAAACAATCCAATGTTTCATGCACGAAGCAAGCACATAGAAGTGCATTATCATTATGTTCGAGAAAAAGTTTTGAGCAAGGATGTGGATATAAAGTTCATTGGAACTAATGACCTGGTTGCAGACATGCTTACAAAGTCCCTCGATGCTTCTAAGCTCAAGAGGTTCAAGGAAGACATCAACTTACAAGATATGGTTGAAGGTGCAAGCTCACATGTGAGCTTGAGGGGGAGTGTTAAAAATAAAGAAGTAAGCTCGTATATATTTTTGCAAAAAGGATTTTCTTCAAGTAGAAGGAAAATACAAAAATGAAAAATAGAAGCATTTACTTCAGCAAGTAGTGGAGGCCAAAAGAGAATCATTCAAAAGAGAATCAAATCCAAAATCTGAATTGTAAGAGGAGTGGCTATCCAAAGTAGTGGAGAAATGATGGAGAAGAGCTCTCAAACTCATCATGAAAGTTTTTGGTCACTTGGCTATAAAAGAAGCAAGGGAGGACACTCAATTGGGAGCAAGAAGGCGTGGAAGCCCCATTGTATCTACTTCATTTGGTTTGAGTCATTTCGTTCAGTTCACTCTCATGGAGTGTGTCCAGCCGCACACCCATTTTTGGGTAGTCTACTTGTGAGAGTCATATCTCTCAACATATGTATCCAAATTTAGTGTTTAAACATTCGTTGGAAAGCTTATCTTGAGTACTTCCTCTGTCTAAAACAGTTTTATGAAATTCTTTATGCTCTCTGAGTTATTCAGGTTTTAGTGAAGTCCAGTTTTCAGCTGTGTCCAGCCGCACACCCATTTTTGGGTAGTCTACTTGTGAGAGTCATATCTCTCAACATATGTATCCAAATTTAGTGTCTAAACATTCTTTGGAAAGCTTATCTTGAGTACTTCCTCTATCTAGAACCGTTTTATGAAATTCGTTATGCTCTCTGAGTTATTCAGGTTTTAGTGAAGTCCAGTTTTCAGCTTAACTGAGTGGACAGGTAGTCTGTTTTGAATCAAATAGTTGACAACTCAAATCTACTCCAAATTGAGTGTTTGATATCTCATTTGAAAGCTCTAGGTGTCTAGTTTGAGTGACCAAATTTTCAAGTTCATTGGATATTTCAGTTGGTACCAGTTTTTATTTGAAGGTTCTGCTGTTGGCAAGAGTCTTCATCCTGAGAAGGTCTTCTACACTTTCTGCTGCGATTAGGAGAGGAATTCTCCAACAGTAGTGTGTATACAGAAGTGATGATAAATAGATGCAGTGCACCAAAGGAAGCTAAAATACATTTTTTGCATAGATATACCTAGGTTTCCAAAAAATATGACATGAAGGGATTGAAAACAATCATAGTGGTCCAAACTTGCGTAGCCTAGTGGCTGACACCTTGAAGTTGTGGGAGGAAGTCCTGAGCTCAAGTCTTGGCCGGACATGTCCATGAGTCTCTAATGACGGATGCCTCTACCTTATGAGGTTGGGTGTGTGAGTGTGTATTTACAATTCATTGTACTCTCAAAAAAAAAAAAAAAAGACCATCCTGCCACCATCCCCCTAGGGTGGGAGTTGATGAGCCAAATGTGAAGAGAGGAAATGCTTAGATTTTTAGAAGTTCTTCTACGCCAATTTTGACCTCTTGAAGATAGATAATGTCTAGGGTATTTATTTATCTTTTCTCGAAGGCATTGACCAATAGTGGCTGCCCATTATTTTAGTGTCGCTCTTTTTCTTTTTTTTTTGTCCTCTTGTATTTTATTCGATGTTCTAAGAACGTGACAAGTGAGCCTAGGTTTCATGAAACTCTTCCAAGGGACCTCCATTGGATATTTAACTTTTTGAATACTAGCTTTCTTCCTAAATGAATCTACCATCATGGATCCAATCATTGAGTTTTCACTATCAGAATTATCTTCCTCGGTGGTGTTGTTATCAGATTCCTTACTAGTGTTCTTATCTTCTTGATTATCCTTGTTACCCATGGAAAATTCCTCCAGATTTTTATCATCTTTAAAGTCTTGGATTGCACCAATCCTTCTTGGGTAATCCAAGAGATTGGCTTCCTTTTCTATTGTGCTACTTTGTTTGATTTCCATAGTTGCAAATATGTGGGATGATCTTGCCCCTTGCAAGTCTTGAGGACTTTTCCTTCGTCTATGTCTCACCTTGATGAGACTATTAGAACTTGGCTTAGAGTCCTGGATCCCTTTGACCTTCTCTATTTCTCACGACTGTTCTCTTAGAGTATGATTTTCACTTATTTTCAGTCGCTCATTGCTTTCTAGCAAACATCAACTATTAGTTTGTAGCATGGGCCTTGTAGCATGGCTTGGGGTTGTGTTCTTCATGCCCTCCCTCCCTCTCTCCTTTCACCAACCTTATTTACCATCCAAAAAGCAGTTTCACCCGCAAAATCCAAAACAAAATGCAACGAGGAAGTCCCAACCACAACATCATAATAAAATCCAACCCGATGAAGACTTTGAGGGCTCTTGATTCAATTGAATTTTATTTGGAAAGCTAAAAGTCTAGTTTGCCAAATCATCTGACATGGATGTTTGTATTATTTTTCACTCCTAACCAACATATACTCAATTTTTTTACCTGACAGGAGGACTACTTTGCCCTAATGGGCTTGAAAATGCTATATAGAATGTAGGTGAAATGTTTCCATTTACTTTTTATCAACCTTACTTAAATTGACCGATTCAAATCCAAAATGAAAGTTATCCAACTTATGACACTTTCAAAGACTTGAGCTTGAAGTTCTTAGGAATTGTCAATCTTATGAGAAACTCCTTACTTTTCTATTCAAAGAGTATATGGAACTCTATGAAATTCATTAGAGTTATGCTACGTAATTGGAAGCAAACTTAAATCAATTAGTCAACTTAGACTTAGCATATTTTGAAGATGGGTTTCTATACAAAATATCTATTTGGAATTTTTAATTTATTTACCTTGTTCTAATCAGCTAACCTTGGATTTTTGTGAAAAGAATCAGATACTCTATCTGAGTCAAATGAAAAATATTTGGAGAGAAAAAAAAGAACTAAAATTCTATACAACCAATTCAAACTTCCAATATACTTGAACAAGTCAAGACTCTAGGTAACTAAGGACTTTAACTTTAAAGATCTATTTCAACTAGGTATTGAAGCAAGTTATCTACCTTGAAGAGAAAAAAAACTTAATTCTCAAAATGATTCATGGAGTAAATCTAAACATCATCCAACCAAGGATAATAATGTGGTATACAAGATCAGTGTGTCGACTCACTAAGCTTCAATTGATGATATTGTACTCAAATGGAAGATGTATCAAATTGAAGTGAAGAATGCATTTGTCAATGGAGAGCTAGAGGAGGTTGTGTTCATGGACAAACCATAAGGGTTTTAAGAAAAAGTCAAAAATGGTTATATCTATAGGTTGAAGGAAGTTTTATGTTGTCTCAAGCAAGCCCCAAGGGGATGGAATCGAAGACTTGTGGATTATTTGAGAATTGTGGATATCATTAAAGCAAGGAAAATCCATCATGATTCTACAAGAGACAAGGTGAATCATCTATCTACTAATGTGTATATGTAGATGACTTAATCATTATAGGTCATCATGAAGAAGGCATCAAGGGCATCAAATAGAAACTTGGAAAGGAGTTCAAGATCTTAGAACTTGGCGATCTAACATATTCTCTAGGAATTGAAGTTACATACAAGGGAAATAGTACTTGTCTCAATAGAGAAAGTATATTTTGTATATCGTGGAGACGTATGGACTTACAAGATGCAAACCTTAGTACTCTTCTATGATTTTTCATTTCTTAGGCACCCAATTACTTTGTCTTTCTTGCTTATCGAAAAAGATATTCACACATTTGTTATCAATGATCTACAATATCATCCTATTGTGCAGCCACTTACAAAATCCATGGCTCTACACACACGTGGATATATCCACATCCTTTTTTGTGTATGTTCATCAATGAAAGTGACATAAAAATTGCAACGTCTCATAGATAGGAACCCAAACATCTATATGCACTATCTAGGACGTTCTCACACATATTTGTCATGTGAAAATGATGCCCTTGACTATTTAACAAATTGAAATGCTTCACATGCCATCAATATCTTTGGAATCTTGAAATTTGGTTTTCCATTGGAAAGCTCCTTTGACTCCATCAACTTTCGTTGTTGTAAATTTGCATGTCAAACTCCCTTCAGCCATATCTCTATGTCAACAATAACACTTTCACATATTGCAAATATAGATTCATTCATTTCAATAGCTTTCATGTTCAAGGTAAACATTCCAGGCACTGTGTTCCCTTTGACAATCAACCTTCCCTTTTGTTTACTCTTCTACATGTAAACAATCATAATCCAACTTGAATTGTCATTCCTAATCAACCATTTGTCCAATCAAAACTAGATTTGATGCTATATTGGGAACATGTAGTACATTAGCATCATGTTTTACACTCCCATCCTCCACAATAGTGTTATGTTTCCTATATGCTCTATAGGATTTGATGTATCATAACCTACAAACTACTAAACCACCCTACATGGTTGATCATGTGATTTGAGACACTTGAATCAACATACGGTAGAAGAAGCCTTCAAGACTCAGAGGCTATTTGTCACCTTATCAGAGCCTCATTCCACTGCTTCCATTTTACCTTTGATATTCCTTATATTCACACACTAGGGTTGTTGCATTATCATTGTTTCTAACACACACAACCTATGACTAAAGATATCATAACATATGTTGGGAAGTCTAGTCTTGAAACTATCTCGTGCCTATTTATTTTCTTTTCTTCATGTCTTATTTTAGCCTGATGTTTGCCCTTGTGTGGAGTTGAGTAGAGAAACCTTCTTTTACTCGTTTCTCCCTCCTTCTCCCTCCTCCTAAACTTTTTCATGCCCGACAAGCTTTTGTTAGTGATGCATGTAATTCTGATAGAATTTCTATTGAGTGGCATTTATGAGATTGGCTTCTATGATCATGAATTCTTTTGAGTGAAAAATTTTGACTCTATCATGTGGAGCTTGATGATGGTCTACCAAAAAGGTGACCTCATAATATTGGAACATCAAGCTTAGAGTATGCTTGAGGTGGATTTGATCTACATCAGAAGTTATTGCTTGGATTATATCCAAAGAATATCCGTTGGAGAGTTCTTTTACTAATGCTCATTTATTATATATTATTTTAAAGATGTTTTATGGATCTTTTACCATTGTAAAATCCTAGAGGTTTACACATGTAAGAGGGTAAAAAAAAAGCCCAAATTCCATGATTTGTGGTGGTTAAGTTGTAATCAATCAATCAATCAATCACCTTAAAGTAGATCAAACTAGATCTTCACTTTTCCTAGATTGTAGGAAAGTAAATTGATTCCCTCCAACAACCTTTACCAACTTCATTTGAATTCAAATTCCACTTGTAGAAGTTCTGAGCACTTCAAGAGTCCATATAGAGTCTTCAAATCACTTTTACATTATATGGAATCAACATACATACACTTGTGGCCATCATTGTCTTGCTCCTTCATTTTTCTACATCACCTTCTTCAACAACAGTAAGCTTGCAGAGCCTGCTGCTCTCTCTATAGAGCTTCAACTTGAATGACAGAGGACCCATTTGAAAGGAATTATTTTCAAGTTTATGCATGTACATTTGCAAAGAATTTAGTTCAGTAGGTTGGGAGAAATCTTATTTTCTCTATCTCTAGATCAATCTCTATCTATTCCTGAAAAATAAGAGGTACCAATTTTGAGTGTCTGGTTCATTCCAAAAGCATATTTTGCCTATTTCTTGTACTCTTGTGCATTCTATACAGTCAAACCTATGTGTGTCCATAAAAGGATGTTTCCTAATTGTAATCACTCTCTTCGCTATGAGCATTTGAAGTTCATTGTCTCATCCAAAGATAATAAGTTTTTGAGCTAGTCGATGCACAAACCTACGTGTTTTGTATCGACTCTTTTTCGAGGATCGAAGACATCTCAAAAAACGTGCGATGCCCTAAAGACTTTCTTTTCTTCTAGTACTAAAGCAAGAAAGAATCATCTTTCCAATAAGTTGAACCAAATGAAGATGACACCTAAACAAAACATCGTAGAGTTTGTCGCCAAGATCAAGGAGGTTGTGGATCAATTAGCATCTTTTGGAAATGTGATTGAAGAAGAGGCTATCATGAGACAAATTCTCAATGGGATTCAAAGTGATAAGCAATGGACATCTTTCACCATGGCTTATGATCTCATCATGGATGTGCAAACTCCAGACTCCAACATATTTCTTGGACAACTCTTCAATCAAGAGGCCAATAATAGCATAAAGGAAGGTAACTCGTATCATGGTAATTGAACTAGTGCTCTATATGTAGATAAGAAGGATAAGAAGCTAAAAGCCAAGAAGAAAGAAGAAGATGATGAGGAGACTTTCCAAGCCAACTTCGCAAGCAAGAGCAAGTGGAAAGGGAAGAAGAAAGGACCAAAGCATGAAAAATTGAAAGGACAGAATGTTCAACCTTGTGTCATCTGTGATAAGACCAACCACATCACTTAGAATTTCTAGTTCAATGGGAAGACCCAGAAAGGAAGTGGAAGAGGTGGATATGGTAGCAATAGAGGTAGAAATGGATACAACTTCAACAATAAAAATAGAGGCTATAATAGAAGGGACTTCAAAATTTATTGAGAAGATCAAACACATGAAGACTCATTGCTTCTAATGAATCTAAGCCACAAAGAAGGTAAAGAAGATGATCATTTGTTCTACATAGATTCCGAATTTTCAAATCATGTTGCAGGCAACATTGCTCTTCTATCTGATTTGGAAAGTCCAGAGCATAGACATGATGTTCATACAAGGGAGACACAAAGCACAATGTGGAGAAGATTGGTGATGTCAAGTCTTCTAATGGTAGGACAAACATTCTAAGTAAGGTTCTCTATGTACCCACTATCAATAGTTGAAAAAGAATTGCAAGTTAGGTTCACCCAACATGAAGCTTTTGTGGAAGAGCCATGTCAAGGCTTCAAGAAGATAGCCATAGGTGAGAAGCTTGGTAGGCTCTTTACTTTGTAAGTACGAGAAACCAAGAACATAGCTCTATTCACTTTTGGGTCTCAAACCCTAAGTGAGCTTGAAGTGTGACATAAGAGACTTGCTCATGTGAATCAACGAACCTTGAAGGATATATGCACGGATCAAAGTGTTCTTTGACTGCCAAACATATCAAGCAACACATGACCAAGATGTGTGATTGCATGTCACATTGGGAAGGCACAAAGACAACCATTCAACCAGAAAGGCTACATCGACAACAACTTATTGGAAATAGTATATACAGATGTATGGGGACCAAGTTAAGAACCTTCATTGGCTGGATCAAGGTATTATGTCTCATTTATTGATGACCATAGTAGATGGAGTATTCTATAATTTATCAAGAGTAAGAAAGAAGTGTTTGATTGCTTCAAAAAGTATCTGGCACATGTGGAGAATCATGCAGGTAGATCACTCAAGAAGCTCAGATCTGATGGAGGAGGAGAATACTTCTCTAAAGAGTTTGATGCGTTCTTCCAAGATAAAGGTATCAAAAGGGAAGTGACTACCATGTACTCTCCTCAACTGAATGGAATTACAAAGAGGAGAATCAAGACATTGGTTCTATCAGCTAGAACAATGAGTATTTTTGGGTAGCCATACTTGAACTCTCCTTGAGTTGACTTGCTATGATTGTCTTTCTTGATTGACCTTCTTCATCTATGGTTAATTAGTTATAATTGATGCATTTTTCATTTATACTCCTAGAGTTGGTCCTTGCAAATCCATATCTGCTTGATTCTGTTTTTTGACTATTGGTGAGTCATCCACCTTTCCAAATTCATAGATGGATTTCTACATTCCTATCAAGAATTAATGACCTTACTATGGCTCTCTACAATAGTCTCTACTTATGGCCTCCATGGATGGAGGGACATCGGCCTCCTAACCTTGCTCTTCTCCCCTTTTCCGATTTCTCTATGTGGCTCAGATTTTGTTTGCTCATTATGAAAGAGTTGGAACAAGGTCAAACAATTTGTTAGGATTAGTGAGAATTGGAGGTGGGTGGCCGATATTAGATAGAATGATTCAATCTGGCTTCTTATCAAGGGCATAGAGGTGTGGAGACACGAGACCTCCATAAAGCTAAGAAACTTTGGAACAAAGGCTTCTATTTGTAGAAACATCTCTAGAATCAAGTTACTTCTCAGTGGGTTAGATTTGGGACATTGCTCTCAATTTAAGAGTGAAATTTGAAGAATGGACCCTTTTGTAGAGAAGATTCATCGCTTGGGGATGCTCCAAGAACTGCCTCCTCATTGGCCAAGACCCTCCGTGCCATGAGGGTCTTAGATGGTTCAATGGCAATAGCCTTGATGAAATTGCGATATTCAAGAAGAATTTGTATCTTCATGTCATGCTTAATAGGAAGTGGTGTCTTGATTGGATGAACTTGTGATGGGAGTTTAAGTTCCAGTCACTTTGGCATCCACTCATTGAAATAAAAGGAAACGATTCTTATGTGGCAAATCCTCCATCAAAGAAATTTGGCCCAATGCAAAGGCTAGTAAAATTTGTGGGTTAACCCCACGATGAAAAAGATGCTTACATGGAAATGAGGACTTAGGGCACCTCTTCTTCTCATGTCCCAAGTCAATGGTAGTCTGGCGTACCCTTGAGAATATATTGCAGGTTCAGGGATGAATCCTCTGGAAGCAAGCATTCTTGGGTGAAGGGATTGGGCGTTCCTCATCTTTGTGGAATGCGATTAGAGATGAGACCCTCTAGAAGATCTCAAAGGAGAGGTGTGCCATGAATTTTGGAAGCCCTCGTAAAGAATGCTTGTTAGAAAAATCTATTTTCTTGTTAGGCAAAAGAATTTTCAATTGTAGGAAAACCGCGCCTTTCAAACATCATAGAGTGTTTTGCCTAGATAATAATAAGATTAAAAACAAGTGGGCCCTTCATGAAGGGGACAAGAGGGTGATCTACCATCTTTGTAGAGCTCTCAAATTTTGTTTGATCTTCTCGCGCTTTGTGGGATTAGGGGATCCCATGGCTACTAAGCCCATTCACTTGTACATTCCTTTTTTTTTTATATAAATAAAGTCTGGGAGATTAGGATATGCCAAACTTCCATTTATTAAAAAACAATGTTCTCTTTAGAAGAAGGTTTTGTCTATTCACACATACCAGAACAAGGATTTTCATTGACACCCAAGGTGAGTTGAAGAATAGAATCCTTCAATAAAGAGTTTGGTTGGGATTCTTAATCATGCATACTTCGATTTTGTCCTATTGACTATCTTTAGTCGTTTCCCATCTAGGAGAGTAAAGAACTCTATGTCCTACCTTTTCTAAAATATTTTCTTCGGCCAAATGTATTGTAACCTCGTATTCGTATATCCAATCTTGTCTTAGAACTAGTTATCTAGCAGATCAGAGTCTTCAGAGACCACAAGTAATTGTTGCACTGTGTTGTTCTTTAAATGCAAGGATAAGGTTACTTCTCTTATGATTCAATGATATTGCCTCCAATTCCAATCATATGAGCCTTTCTAGGAATGAATGGAACCTTTATTTTTTCATTTAAAGAAACGCATGCACTACTTAGTGTTGGAGGAGATGGTGGACACTTTCGAGAGATGAGATGGTGCTGCAAATTACTGCATCACACCAGCCAAAAATGCATTGAGGAGTGCAAATTAGACCTCTTGAGCTTTCCAAGAACCAAAAATAATCACCCAAGTGATTTGAAAAATGTTCCTCAAATCATTGGATCAAAACAGATAACTTGGAGTTTCACTATGAGCCAAAAACGTGTTATTTTAGTACTACACCTACTCAGAAAAATGAATAGTACTCCTTTCTTGGTAACAATTTGACAAAATCCATTTGGAAATATCTAATTGACTAAGATAGATAACTTTCACAAGTTTTCTTGCTTGAAATGATAAACTATGCAATGAGACTGATCTGTAGCAAGTTTGGGGTGTATCCCGACTTTTTAGGAGCTGAATAGTATGCAAACCAGAGAGAACTGTTGCACACATTACTCAATAATGACTACGTCAATTGAGCTAAACCTTTGTACCATGCAAGTAGACTAGCCAATGAATCTTTAGCAAGTTAAATAAATAAAAATGATGAAGTATTCACTAGGAAATGGATCAAAGAAGCTTACTATTCTAAGTGCTTCATGATAGAGAAAAGAAAATGAGACCTAACCAAAATGTATGTATTAATGCACATAAAGTACAATGGTATTGGCAATGAATTATTGCACAATATGAGGGAAATGGTAGATCTATAGTTTGAGCTTAATATTCACTTGAAGTCCCTCTGAATATCTCTCCAAATCGAGCTCTCATCATGCGATTGTTTTGTGCCTTCTTTTATAGCCAAAGTTGGAGCCATCTTTTGAATTTTGAAATTCAAAACTCTACCAAGAACGTGTACCTAAGGTTTAGGACTTCAATCCTTCATCAACCTCACCAAATAAATCTTGTAATTATTCCTCCAAACTCCACATGAATGCAAGTGCTTCTTATAGATGCAATTTCACAACGAGTGAAGATTAATTTTTACACGTGGGTAGTCATATGTGACTTCATGTCAGTATATAGAGAAAAATATTGAAATGTCAAAGTATGTAGGCTTGGATCCATTTGAAGTGATAGCTCCCCCTCAAACCTAACATGTTTGGGCCTTTAACTTTCCTTGATCTCCTGCAATCCAATCATCATCTTGAACTTGTTGAATTTATTTTCATCCAAAAATTTAGTTAACATATCTACACATTCTAGGTTTGTAGACACATAGGACAATTGTATGTCCTTGCTAAGTAGCTTTTCTCTCACATAGTGGTAATGCACTTCAATGTGCTTAGTCCTTGCATGATACACAGGATTAGCAGCCAAATGTAGTGAGCTAGTATTATCTCCAAACATCATTGGTGTGTATGTAAGTAACCCCAAGTCTGAGTAGAGTAGCTTTAACCACATTGTCTCATGTTGCATTTGCTAGGCCTCTATATTCAGCTTCAGTTGAGGACAATGCCACAATTGGTTTCCTCATTGATAACCATGAGATTAACTTAGACCTTGCAAAAGATAAGTAGCTAGAGGTGCTCTGCCCAATCTGCATTAGAGTATAGCCTGATTTCCAAGAAATATGTAATGGATAAAATATTCCTTCATTTATCGTGCCCTTTAGATATCTTAAGATCCTTTTGGTAGCTTCCATGTGAGGTTTTCTTGGTATATGCATGTTTTGACTCAATATACTTACTCCAAACAATATATCTACTCTTGTTAGGGTTGCATAATTGAGACTCCCAACAAGACTTTGGTAACCTATGATGTCTTCAAGCAGCTCCCCATCATGAGTGTTGAGTGTGTGATTCAACTCCATAGATGTACCTGCAATTTTTGTATTCTCCATATTGAATTTATTTAAGATGTCATTGATGTACTTTCTCTCAGTAATAAAAACAGCAAATTATGAATATAGCTCTAAACCAAGAAACTAGGTTAACAATCTAAGGTCAGTGATTTTAAATTCTTCCTTCATTTTATCTTTGATCTTCTTGATACCATTGGCATCATTCCTTGTAATGATGATATCATCCACATAAACATATAGATAAATAACCTCTAAATCAGTCTTCTTAATGAACAAAGAAATGTGTGCTTCACTTGGTGTAAATCCCTGATCCTACAAGTATGTAAGAAGCCTATGGCTCCAAGCTCTCGGAGCTTGCTTTGAACCAAACAAGGCCTTCCTTAATTTACATACATAATCACGTTTGTCTTTGTCTTCATATCCTGGTGGTTGAGCCATGTAGACCTCTTTAGAGATCCATCCATTAATAAATGCATTTTTAACATATAATTGGTACAAGTTCCAATTCTTTGAAGCAACAGTACTTACTAAACCTCTCATAGTTGGCATCTTTTTTGTTGGTGAGAAGGTCTCCTCATAATCCACTCCATGGGTTTGAGCAAACCCCTTTGCTAGCAGCCTTGCTTTATACCTATTGATTGTGCCATCTCAATTCCTTTTCACTTTGTAGAGCCACCTAGATCCTATCATCTTCATGGATGGCTTCTTGGGAACCAAATCCCAAGTTCTATTCTCTTGAAGTGCTTCAATTTCCTCCTGCATAGCTTCTCTCCATTCCTCCTTCTTCTTAGCTTCTTCAAAGGTAGATGGTTTCTTTGACATAGACTCTTTAGTCATATAAATAGAATGCTTGGTGACTAATGATGTGTCATAGCCATACCTTATAGGTTTCTTGCTTTCCCTTTGAGATCTTCTAAGTGAATAATTGGATGAATCTTGAATGTCTTCCAATTTCTTTATCTTTACTTTGCCCTTTGACTTCCAAGCTTTGAACTCTTCAAGATGGATTTGTTCTTCATCCTCCAAATTGATATCTTCAGATGTATATGGTTCTTCCTTCGTTAGATCTGGAAAATCATTCTTCAAATCATAGGGTAGCTTTATTTCTTGCAATCATCCTCAAACCAAGAGTTGTTTTCATCAAATACTACATCCCTACTAATTGTCAATCCTTTGTTAGTGGGATTATATAATCTATATCCTTTCTAATTTTGATCATAGCCAATAAATATGCATCTTTCAACCTTTGGATCAAGCTTTCCCCTAATCTGTGAAGGGATGTGTGCATAAGCAATGCACCCAAAGATCCTAAAATGGTCCAATGTGGGTTTCCTACCATTCCATGCTTCATAAGGTGTCATCGCATCCAGAGATTTGGATGGATGCCTCTTGATTAGGTAAGTAGCTCTGGAAATAGCTTTTTACCATAGGTAATTAGGGAGGTTTTTCTCATTCAACATTGAACTTACAGACTCTACTATTAATGTATTTCTTCTCTCTACCACTCCATTCTATTCAGGCATGTAGCTTGTTGTGATCTCTCTCTTTATACCTCTATCCGATAACAAGGAGTCAAACTCATGTGAGAAATATTCACCACCTCCATTAGAACTCAGCCTCTTCAAACTTTTACATGTTTGATTCTCAACCAATGCCAAATACTTCTTGAAACAAGTGAAGACTTCATCTTTATGCTTCATTAAAATAAATTTTTCCACCTAGTATAGTCCTCTATAAATGAAACATAATACCTTGATCCTAAATTTGATGGCTCTCTACTAGGACCCCACACATCTATGTGTAGCAGCTCCAAGTAATCTTCGTACATGTATCGTTTTTTGTTGAATGGTTGCCTATGTGACTTGCCAAATTGGCATGCTCCACATTTGTAAATCGTTTTTTTCTTGAAAACATTTGGGATTCAAAGCGCACTCTCATCCGTGCATACTTGCCTCAATGTGCTTTCACCTATATGACCTAGTCTCTTATGGAATATCTCTAATTCAGATAGGGTTTGGTCCTTATATTTAAAGAGAGAAATCTTCCTTATATCTTCAACTTCGAAGGTAAAATGTCTATGCCATTTCTCACCTTTTGAAATATTCTTGAAGCCTTGTTGAGGGTCCTCCACATATTCTCCATGTCTTATGAATCTAACCTATACAACCGTCTCAACAATCTATCCAATATTGATTAGATTTTTGGTTATTGTTCGCACATACAACACTCTACTTAGAAGTTTCATATTACCATGAGATGCTTTAACATTTCCAATTTTCTTTACTGAGTGCCTAGTTTCATGACCTGTTTGGACTTCATGCTTGTCTTTAGGTTCTTCAAGGTTAGACAATAATGCTACATTTCTAGCTACATGATTGGAACAACAAGAGTCAATAAAGAATATATACTCATCATCTTTACCTTGCTTGGTTGTCATGTTCATTAGCAATAGAGAATCCTCTTGGTCATTTTTATAACTATTGTAGTCTCTCTTTCCTCTAAAGCCTCCTTGATAGTTGTTATTGAATCCTTGGCTGTAGTTGTGATGTTAATTATTTCCTCTATTATTGAGCTTGCCTCTTGATTTTCCATAGCCTCCTCTGTGGAAGCCTCTTCCTCTCTTATTCTTTTTGTTCCCAAAGACATTTGTAATATGATTGGTTAAGCCAAAAATGGTGCAAGGTGAAGAATTATATGGTCTCCCCCTACCTTGCTTTCCTCCTTTGCCCCCTCCTCTAGTACCTCTTCCTCTATCGTTAGGGGAAAAAATGAACCCTGCATGGGCCTTTTAGATTAAGGAGTGATTAGTGATGGACCAATGAGAAGAGGGTGGTGGCCATAGTCTAGTCACTTAATCACATAGGCTAGGCATAGGCTTCCCTTGTTTTTGTGTAGTCAAAGAGGAGAAAACCACCTAGATCTCGTGGTTTTGGCCATTTGAACGGTTTTGAAATCCTTTCAAATGAACTAGGGCCCTTGGATTGATTAAAAGATAGAAAGGTTGAGGTTTAACTGCAAAGGTCAAGACAATATTGGATTTGAGCCCTTGGATTTCTTTGAAATGCATGGCTAAGATTGTATGGGCCTTCAAAAAGCACCTTTCATTGCTACCCATTGGATCTTTTAGAGGATTGGACGGCTGAGATGAGCTCCACATCAAAAAATGCACCTTGCATTTTGCTCCATTGGATTCACCGTTGATCCTACGGCTCAGATTCAGATCCGCCTTTGGATCCAACTTTCAAAAGTGCCTTTTGCTCTATGCCCTCAGATGAATCCTCTATCGGACGGCTATGGATGATTCCTCTCTCTAGATCAGCCCAAAATGCGCTCAACCATTGGATTGACGAGCATCTAACGATCCAAAAAGCCGTAGAAGAGTGCAAATGCAATCATGAGAGAATCTAGAACCCCACGCCTTGTCAGATCAATATCTCTCTAGATTTCCAAGGACTTAAATCCTAGCCATTCAACTTTGACATCCAATGGCTATAAATATTTCCATTTCATAATTCAAATATAAGGATGCATCAAACAATATTTTATTTGAGTAAACCACTAGTGGTTTTCTATGCTCCCTAAATCCCATAGATTAACCTCTTTAATCCCTTAAAATTAGGAATCCTTACAAGGCCCATGCAGGGTTCATTTTTCCCCTAATGCTCATAAAATTCACTTGAGAGGTACTTGCATCTTCTTCATTCTTCTTGCCTTTGCCTTTATCTTTATTCCTACTCTTATCTCTGTAAAGGGTAGAAGATTGATTATCTCTAGAAATATCTCCATTCCTTTTTAGCTTTGTCTCGTGTGTGAAGAGTTGCCCCATCAATGTATTGAGTTCAAGTATCTGCCTGTCCATATATAGGTCCATTGTTGTGGTAAAAGACTCCCATTTGTCATCACCCTTGATGCCATTTATGATTTGCCTTACTATCTCCTCCTCTTCTATTTCTTCTCCATTAGTCCCAAGTTGGTCACCTACATCCTTCATCTTGGTCACATAGTAAGCTACACTTTTCTTTGGTTGCTTCTTCAAGGTTGTAGGCTCCATCTAAAACTGGTTCTTTCTGGAGCTTGTATTTGATGAGAAGTATGAAGTTAGTACATGCAAAGTCTCTTTGGAAGTCCTACAATTTCTAACAATAGGTAACAAAAAATCAGAGATTGAATTGAGTACATAAGACCTAGCTAGAGCATTCTTTGGACACCATGCAGCTAGTCTCTCTTGCTCTTCTTTAGTAGGTTGATTTTTCCTTCTAAAGATTGGCATTGCTTCATCCTGAGAGATGTATCCATACAAGATTATTCCTTGGAGGTAAGTCTTCATCCTTTTGGACCATGCTCAATAGTTTCTCCTATCCAATTTATCAACGAAAGATAGAAATCCATCTCCCATTTTACCTTGATGTTGCTCTGATAGCATTGTTGGAAGAGATGCTCGACACTTTCCAAAGATGAGATGGTGCTGCAAATTCCTACTTCACACTAGCCAAAAATGCATTGAGGAGTGAAAATCAGTCCTCTTGAGCTTTCTAGGAACCACAAATAATCACCCAAGTACTTTGGAAAATGATTCCCAAATCATTGGATAAAATTTGTTAACTTGGAGTTTCATTATGAGCCAAAAACTTTCTATTTTGTTCACTACACCTACTCAAAGAAATGAACAATACTTCTTTTTGGTAGCACTTGGCCAAAATCCTTTTGGTTGTATCTAATTGACTAAGGTAGCCAACTTTCACAAGTTATTTCACTTTAAAAAATAAACTTTGCAATGAGAAAGTCTATAGCAACTTTAGGGTGTATCCCCACTTTTTAGGAGTTGAATAGTATGCAGACCACAGAGCACTATTTCGCACATTAATAAATAATGAATAAAGAAATTTAGCTAAAAATTTGTAGCATGCAAATAGACCGTCTAAAAAATCTTCAGCAAGTCACTCAAAATAATCAAGTATTCATTGAGAAATGGATTAGAGAAGCTCACTATTCTAAGTGGTTCAGGACAGAGAAGAGAAAATAAGCCATAATCAAAATGTATGTATTAATGCACATAAAGTACAATGATATTGGCAACGAATGATTGCACCATATGAGGGCAACGGCAGAGCTATAGTGTGAGCTCAATATACACTTAAAATCCCTCTGAATATCTTTGCAAATCAGCCTCTCATCACACAAGTTTCTTTTGCCTTCTTTTATAGCTAAAGTTGGATCCATCTTTTGAATTTTGAAATTTAAATTCTACCAAAAAATTGTACCTAAAATTTAGGACTTCAATCTTTCATCAACCTCACCAAATAAATCTCGTGATTTCTTCTCCAAACTCCATGTGAGTGCAAGTGCTTTTACATATGCACTTTCACAATGAGTAAAGATTAATTTTTAGACGTGGGTAGTCATATGTGACTTCATGTGAGTATATAGAGGTAAACATCCAAATGTCCAAGTTTGTAGGCATGGATCCATTTGCACCAACACTTAGGAAATCTCCTATATCAATTAAGGAATCCACCAAATGATGTTCTTCCTTTCCAATTGCTAGGTTTAGGTAAGGTCATCTAGCTTGGCTTCCCAGGGATTTTATGTTTGTGATATGATAACTAACCATGGGAATGGGTTCTTCACCCCATAACTATCTCTCACCATTTTCTTTGATCCATTCCTTACATTTCTTAATTCCTTCTATGGCTTCTATTCTTACTTCTTTTCTTATTCTCATCTCCTCTTTTTTTCTGTTTTGTGCTCGTAAGATTTTGGTAAATATTTGTTTCATCAAGGGTTCCATGTATTTTTCACTCTAAAACCATTTATGTTGTGTGGTAATATGTCTCCATCTAATGTAGCTAGATTAATAGCTCCACGTGAGGAGACATAATTTGTAATCAAAGGATCATATACTCTTTGTTGTAGTATTTTCCCATGTTGTTTCAAAGTGTAAATGAGCACTAAGTCTCTAACTCTTAGACCTTTATCTTTGATGTGAGCATCATGATAGGCCTTTTATCATATTTTAAGAGCATAAATGCCTTGTACATCTAGGTTCATGCAGTTTATCTATTTGGTTTGATTTGTTGGACATGTCATGTCCTTTTCATTCATGTTTATGTGCTACTTGTAGAGTAGGAATCAAGAAATCAACTCCTAGGATTGCATGTTGACCATAAACTAGATTAAAAGGTGTAAGTTCGATCGCCATTTTATAAGCTACATTATATGCCCAAATGGCATGATGCAATTGTTTATCCTAGCCAAATATTCCGTTGTTAACTATTTTTGTAAGAATTGAACACAATACTTTAATTATTTGAACTCTCTACTTGTCCATTTGCTTGTGGGTGATAGGGTGCTAATGTTTTGTGAATCACTATAAAATCATTCCTTAATGACCCGATGACTTCATTTATGAAGTGCATACCTCTATCACTCACTATCTCAATAGGAAGTCCAAATCTATTGAAAATGTTTTCAAATAAGAATGTTTTTTGTTGTTTGGACATCATTTTTCTTGGCTTTGGCTTCTTCCCATTTTGCTAAGTAGTCAGTTGCTACTATTATATACTTCGCATGAGATCCTCTTTCAGGAGATTAATGGGTCCTATGAAGTCTATTCCCCATCTAGAGAAAGCTCTTGCAGTGATCATCAGTCTCAAAGGTATTCATCTCTTCATATTGGATACTTAGTTTCTTGACATATGTCAAATCTTTGCACATACGTTTTGCATCCATGTGTAGTGTTGGACACCATAAGCCTACAAAGAGAACCATTTTAATAGTCTTGTTGGTTGAAAAATGACCTCTAGCTACTCTAGCATGCACCATGAAGGTATTCTCCTTCATGAAGACATAACCATAGTTGTTGATCCCTTCCTCATTTGAACAGTGACTTTCCCAAAATTACATAGTCTTTACTTTGTTCTTACAAGGCTCTTTTTCTTGCTAGATTAGCTCCTTCTAGATATGATTGTGTTTTCAGAAAGTCTACTAGTGGTCTACTCCACTGAGGTTCTATTGTAGACTATAATAGAGATGAGTGCTCCGCTAGCACACACATTTGACACAAATGACAATTTTTTATATATTCGTGTACATCCTTTTTATGCTCAGCCAATACACTCCCTATCTCTTTAATTCTTCACTTGTTCGATTAACTCATTTATGTGTTCTCTAGTGATTCTCATGGGCTTGTTTGATTAGACTACTTTGTTCCTCATCTTCAATGCATCTTATAAGTATACCATTAGATTCCTTGTAATATCAACTTCTAACAATTATGTGTAGGTTTCTTATTTTCCAAACTTTTTCTTCTCTACCTGCATTGATCCTATGACTCAATCCATGTGTGACTATACGTATCAAGTTTTTAGCCCATTGAGGACATTATTCTAGGTTGAATAGATAGGTATCTAGTACTTCATCTACTACTCCATCTAGTGGTTCTCCATGAGTCATCCTAGAAAAATGATAATCTCTAATATGCATATTGCATTTCTTCACCACCACCTGAAAACCGAATTCCATGAGTAATACAGACCATCTAACTAGCCTTCCTGTGTTACAAGGTTCATCGACCAAGTACAATAGAGCTTAGTTTGGTGATCAATGAAGAACTTGAATTTCTTAGCTAGTAGGTAATGTCTAAGCTTCTTTACCTCATAGAACATCCCTAGGCCTTCTCGCTTAGTTGTGGTGTAATTTCATTGATTTTGTTTTAATTGTCTATTGGCATAGGCAATCCGGTGATCTAGTTTTGCTTCATTCATTGGTTGTGCTAATATGCAGCCAATGGCAAAATTAGATGCATCCACATGTATGTGGAATGGTTTATTCCAATTTGGCACTTTTTAGATCGGTGTTGAGCTCAACTTGCTCTTTAATTCATTGAATGCTTGTTCACATTTGTTAGTCCAAGTGAATTGATTTAGCAGTCCATATAATGGTTTTGGAATTATGGCATACATTTGAATAAATCTATGACAATATGGACAACGTCCCATAAAAGCTTGCACTTCTTTCACATTCTCGGGTCTTTTTAATTGAAGAATCACTTTGATTTTGTCCTCATCTATAGATATACCAGTTTTGGACACTATATGTCCTAGTATTTTTCCTTCACTAGTTAGTTGCACTCGTATGCATCCAATGGAAAAATTAGATGCATCCACATGTATGTGGAATGGTTTATCCCAATTTGGCACTCAAGATCAGTGTTGAGTTCAATCTGCTCTTTAATTCATTGAATGCTTGTTCACATTCATTATTCCAAGTGAACTGATTTATCAATCCATATAATGGTTTTGCAATCGTGGTGTACATGTGAATAAATCTATGATGATATAGAAAATGTCCCATAAAAGCTTGCAGTTCTTTCACATTCGTGTGTCTTGTTAATTCAAGAATTACTTTGATTTTGTCCTCATCTATAGATATACCATTTTTGGACACTATAAGTCGTAGTATTTTACCTTGTCTCACCATGAAAACACATCTGTGAGGGTTCAAACACACTTGATATTGTCCACGTTTGTCAAAGATTTTTCTAAGTTTTGGTATATTGGCTAGAAATTGAGATGAATATCTCAATAAATCATCCACATAGATGTCCATGCTTTTTCACAAAAATTCTTTAAAAACATGGCACATCAATCTGTGAAAAGTGGCTGGCTTGTTGATTAAACAAAAAGGCATAATCTTGAATGGATATACTCCTCATTTTGTAGGAAACATGGTTTTGTGTTGATCATCCATAGCAATTGCTACTTTATTATAGCCACAAAATCCATCCAAGAAGATGTACACTTCCTTCCTAGCTACTCTTTCCAAAAGATTATATGTAATGGGCAATGGATATCTACCTTGAATGATAGCATTAACCTTTTTTAACCTAATACAAACCATAAGCTTCCCATTCTTCTTTGTTACAAACACCAAAGGAGAAACTCGTTCAATGTGTTCTATCTCATATATAAATATAGTTGCTAAGAGTTTGTCTATCTCCTCTTTAACTTTGGTTGAATAGACATAGTTATAGGTACATGGTTTTCTCTTAGAGGGTTTAGCATCAGGTGTCATAGGAACTGTATGAGAACATATAGTGGGATTGACACCTTTTAGATCTTTATACGTCCAAGAAAATACATCCCTATACTCTAATAAAAATGATATGAGCTCTTTTTGCTCTTCTAATGACACATCTTTACCTATATAGGTGAATCTTTCTTTATCCTCTTCTAGGGTTACTATGATTTTCTTTGTTTCTTCTTCGTGATCATATGGGAATCCCTCTAGTGCCTCTCTCTTAGGCATTTGAATCTCTATCTTTCTTTCCTCTACTTCGTACCTCTTAAAATATTCAAGCATTTTGAATTCTTCATGTTGTAAGTTCTCTTTCTCCAATTTGTTATTTACCTTCATAGGGTTTTATAGCTATTCTTCTATGGAGAATAGTTTTTCATTTTCCTCAGAGATTTCCATTTCTATTTCCTTTGGGCATTGTTCTTTTGAATCAAACTTAGGCTCCATTTCTATGCTTTGATATTCTTCCTTCTATTCCTTTTCTATTGTTGCTCCTTCTTCTGCCTCTTGGGGTACTACCATGTACATGCTTAATTCATATCCTTCATCATCTACACATTCATTCATGGTCAATACTTCTTCATTCACTTAAACATACAAGGTTGCTAATATTTCCATCCATCCATGTGGTTCAAATGCTTTGTGTGCACATATCTAAGGCATGTAATTTGGGTCTTCTATTGGTATGTCTTCTTCTAGTCTTAACTTTCAATGTTGTAATCTTTTCTCCTCTATTTGAGGTGCCTTACAAATCTATATTTTGGTATCATAATTCATCCAAGATTGGTCACTAGATCAAGCACTATGGATTGATACATCATCCTCTTCTTTATGTATAGGATTCCATTGAAGGGATGGAACATCCCTATACAAGAGAATTTCGAGATTTATTTTGGTTGTTGCACCTTGTTGTTGAAGACACAGGCAATCTCATCCCCAATCTTGAACTAAATTTAGTTGTCACATGAATAGTCTTTGTAGGATAATTTCATAGTTGCGAGCCTTCCCAATCTAGGGTATGTTCAAATTCTACTCCACATATAGTCAAAGTACATTCTCAAGGAGTGCTCAAGGTTGTTCAACATGATCATCTACCAATTTTAACTTCATCCTAGTTGGTGGTAGGGTTTGCTTTCCCCATTTCTCCTCTTTGGTAGATATTCCTACTCTAACTTCAATATCTAATATGGCCTTGGTCATATATCTTAAAAATGTAATTGGGAGATAGGTATTTCCTTCATCTAATTCACTAATGTCTCCAACTTTATCTATAGGTATCTTTATAGTTGGTGTTCCTTCCAGCTTTTCTTTCTTAGTTGGTATGCTTCCTTTCTCAAGATTCGATTGATTTACCAATTTTTTTCATAGATGGGCCTTCACTTGCAAAAGTTCTTCTAGGGTTATAGAACATTGAACTTCTACTTTCTTGAATTCATGTAGAGTGGTCGACACTTTCTTTGGTGTTCTCTTGTCTTTGTATGTTATAATTTGGGCATTAAAGAAATCTAATTTCTAGTCATATTCACCTTTATAATTTGGAAGTGTAGTTAGGGAGATAGTTTCATCTCTATTATGATCATGATTTCTCAAGTTCTCTGAGTTCACTTCTTGCTCTACCATAGGTTGGTTCATTGAACCATCTAGCTCTACAAAAAGATGGATATATCTTTTGATATTATGCCAGCTCTCTTCTTGGACTCTAGCCCATAACTCATGTGGCCAATCCAATTCTACTTTTGGAATCATAGTCTTTTTCCATCGTCTCAAAATCTAATATTTCTTCATTGTCCCAATTTGCTCTAGTTTCTTCTATTGTGAGTTATGGTTTCCTAAACATCTCTTTAATGTTTCTTCCCAAATTCTCATTTTAGGGAGGTTCGGAGTTGCTTGTTTTAGCGTAGTGTGAGAAATTTTGATCAATTTCTTACATATCTCTAGTATTTCTTTCCCAAGATATCCTCTTGGGTAGCTTTCATCATATTGCTCTAGACTAGGCCCTATCTCTATTCTAGATTGACACGATTTTAACCACATTTTAAAATCTTCAGCCATCGGATCTGCTAGAATTGTTCCTGCATATTTCTTCATTTGGTTTTCCTTCACCACATTCATGTCGGGATCGGTTGGACAAGTTCGCTTTGCTTTGGATTCTTTTATTGATGGATCCTTGCTCTCATTAAAATTCTTAATCCACTTGTTTTTAATTATCTCTCCTCTTAGTTTTAATTTTAGAGCTTTCTTCCTCTTTGAGGTTTTTTTATGATTCTTCATAATCTTCTACTACTTGGAGTGAACATTCTATCTTACTCTCCTTTTTGGGACTCTTGCGTCTTTGAATTCCTAGGTTTTCTTTGGCTTTGTCTTTGATCATGGCTTTTAAAGGCACGGTGTATTGTTTATCACTTCTTGAGGAATCTATTACCTTGATGCAATTGATCTAAGATGTAGGAGATGCTTTAGAATGGTCCTTAGGATACTCTCTAAACAAGTGTTCTTTTCCACTATCACGACAATACCCTTCCCAAACCTCTAATGTGGTGTGTTGTGCGACATCATGCACTCCCTAATGAAATGGTCTCCTCCACATCTATAGCATGGTCCTATAGGTGCTGGTGGTCTTGATGTTGGTCTTCATGGAGCTTAAGCTCTTGATAATGCATACGTTACATTGGCATATTTAGATCCACATGCATTTCCATAGCCATCATGTTCCTAAGATTGTTGCTCATAAGAAGATTCATACTCTAAGGCCTATTCAAGAAATTTGGGAATTATTCAAGTCCCATTTGTATTAGTTACCATGTTAAATACTTAAATTTGAGCCCAACCTTCATACCCCATTTTCAATACAATCATCCTTAATAATAAACTGCAATTGAATATACTCCAATCAAGAGATAATAACATGTTTTGGTGTGTGAGTGAGTCAAAAAGTAAAACATTGGGACACAAAGAATTGTCTCAAAATCCTGTGTAATTCCCATTTTTCTTGAATAGGCCTTCTCTACGAGACTTTGATCATAGACATATTAATCTTCATAGCTTTTTTGTAGCCTTGATTTAAGTTTTTTTTATAAATCATTGGGGCCACATAAAGTACAACTCTCTCAAGGTTTTCTTTCAATCATGTGTACTTGACAGGTACTACACTCTGAGGATGTGGGGGTTGTTTCCCTAGCAGGGGTTGAGGTTGGTTGTATCATTGATACTCATACAACCTTGGAGCCATGGATGGTCCTTTATATGGAACATATCTTCAAGCCTCCCTGACTTGTTCTCTTGGTGGGTATCCAAATGGCCTATATTTTTGTGGTGGCAGTGGCCTACATTGCCTATTATAAGGATAATTTTTGGTGATATGATTGGTGTATCTTTATTCTATTTGATAGTAGAGGTTACGCCCTTGTGGCGGTTCCCTATTGCATTGATATGGATGCAGGGAAAAAATTCCTCCTCTTGCACATGCATGAGATGGGTGGTCTCCTTCACAATGCACATACCTTCTTAACATGGGCATTTTCATGAGTTATCTTTGATAAGGTTTTTGGCCCTGTTGGTTTTGATTTCTTGATTTTTTGCCACTAGATCCACTAATTCCTCAAGGTTGTTAGATTTGGAAGAGGTATTACTTGCAGCATCATCGGACTTGATTGAAGTTTGTCAAAAATCTTGAAATCATCAACTAAATTGTCCTCCAAGTCTATGCACTCTCTTAGACATCCGTCCAACATTTGTAAAAATTTCACATATACCAAATTTTCAAGTTTCCATTGGTTAGACCATCCAAAAACAATGATATTTTTTTTTTGTTGTGTGGGTCTTTCAGCCATACGACATCTGTCGATATATAAATTGAATCTCTTGGCTGCTAGTCTCACTGATTCATTATATGCACTCTACTCATGTATGCTGATTCATGACTATTTTCACACTTCTCAAATGTGCAATTAGTCCTTCAACTATTATGTAACCCTCGACTACTATTTATTAAACCTACTATATTTCCATGCATGTAAAGTCTTCCATCAATATATAATCTTTCATTTTTTGCATGTGAAATCTCTGTACTAGTAAGGGACGCTGCATTCACGCATATTCCACAAGTACTCATGCCTTGAACAAAATGTGCAAGTCGATACCAATCTCCCCATCCACATATAGGACCAAAAAATGACATATGAGTGACTTCAGAGTCCAAAGGCACATACAAATCCTCTACAATAAAGAGACCACGACCAACACTAGTAATAGTGGATGAAGCAATCATATAGCAATTACCCCAAAAGTTCAAAACCTCTCCATCTAAAGGAACTGGTCCTCTATCATATGTTTGTACTAGAGAATGATCACGAGCTGACAATGTATAATCTCTTGTCGTTTGAGTCTCTAAACTAGGAGGTAGAGGATTTCTAGACACCTCTGCTTGTAATCGACAAACAACAAGTCCATGATGTGTACGAGGTATATTAGGATTATGTATGAGAATATTATCATCAGCATCATCATTGAGCAAGTATTCTTGTATATTAACAATAATTTGATTTTGTACATGGTTTTAAAATTAATTATTGACATTAATTTATAGAAAAAATGCATAGCCAAGCATTATCACATTGACCAGGTGGTCGTGCATGCTCAAAAGTACGATACTCTGCCTCATGTTCAATACATTCCAATCGTGGTCTTTGATATGTGCCATATCAAGAAGAATTCCACCAACATATAATATGCTCTTGATAGTAAAATTCATCATAGTTCCTATCAGAGGACACATCTGAAGTCGCTGATGGGTAGGAGGTGGTGGAGTGCCCTCTAATTGATGACAATCTGATTATAACAAGAAGAAAACATATATTAGTTATGTATCTATCAAATATATTTAAAATTAAAAGTTTGGTATAGTTACAATATATGGTCCTTGCACGATAAGGAGACGATGGTGGAGTTCCATTTGTTTGACCAAAATCTACAAATAATGGTATTAGATATTAATAATATGATTAATTACATACATAAACATTCACATATACAATTCACACATACACACATATTCACATATACACAAATACACATTCTTATGGGATACATGCATGTATTTTCTAAGAATGTGTATATATGCATGCATGTGTATGTGTGTATGTATATATGTGGATATGTATATGTGTGTTTATGTTATATGCATGTATATGTGTATATGTATGCATGTATGTATGTGTATATGTTTGCATGTATATGTGTATGTAGGTATGTATATGTGTATGTGTGTGTATGTATGTGTATATAAGTGTATGTGTGTATGCATATATGTTTATGTGTGCATGTATTTTGTATGTATGTATGCATGCATGTGTGTGTGTTGATATGTGTATGTGTGTGTATGTATGTATAAGTGCATGTGTGTATGAATGTATATATATATATATATATATATATATATATATATATATATATATATATATATATATATATATATATATATATATATATATATATGTATTTAGTATGTATGTATGTGTAAGTGTATGCATATGTGTATGCCCATGCTATATGTGTGTATGTATGTGTATGTATTTTGATTCTTTTTTTTTGTTTGAGATTAAAATAACAGGAGATATTGTATGGTGCAAAAAAATAAGACAAGACCTAACATGCCACCTTAGACGTGGTAGTTTTTTCATAGATAGCTACATCTTTAGGAGTCATTTCCTTTACATCAGGTATACGAATTAATAGTTTATATTTATAATTCTCATATGTTTTATTAATTTTTTATATTTAATTTATGTATTTCTTCTCTATTTAAATAAACAGGTTCCTTCAAAGAAGAGAGTTGAGTTGAGCCACACATCTCACTTAGGCCAAATGGGCCATCATGGTTTTGTAGCTACATTTGTAAGCATATGCGTTATTGTAAGTAAATTTTTTATTCTAGTTAAAATGCAAGAGATTAATCTTTTTTATTTGTTTCAATGCAGCGAAAGGATAATGATCGAATCCTACGAAACATGAGATCCAGTATGCTACACATTTTGAATATCGATGTTTGTGAGTATCATTAAATTTCCTATAATTATTTTATTTTATGCATGTTTTGTATGTTTTACTTATTTATGTTTGTTATATGTAATACAGGAGTATTATGGAGAGGCAGATATGGATGAGGTGGAGAGAGAGAGACATAGGATAGAAGATCCCAATCATCATAGAGTGCTCACACAGATACATCACATCATTCGGATGCTCGTGATGATGAGGATGCGGATGATCATGATGATGATGATGATAAAAATGATTAGGATTCTTGATTATCACATTGGATATGTATTTAAATTGATATATATATATATATATATATATATATATATATATATATATATATATATATATATATATATATATATATATATATATATATATATATATATATATATATATATGTGTGTGTGTGTGTGTGTGTGTATATATATATATATATATATATATATATATATATATATATATATATATATATATATATATAATCTATCTATTGTTCATACCAATTATGTTTTGAACTCTATGTATGATATTAAGTAGTGAAAAGTCTTGCTCTATTGATATATGTGTGTATGTGTGTATATATGTATGTATGTACATATATGTATGTGTATATGCATATATGTGCATGTGCATGTGTAAGTGTATATGTGTATGTATGTGTTTGTGCATGTGCATGTGCATGTGTATGTGTGTGTATATGTATGTATGTGCATGTGCATGTGCATGTGTAAGTGTATATGTGTATGTATGTGTATGTGCATGTGCATGTGTATGTGTGTGTATATGTATGTATGTGCATGTATGTGTAAGTGTATGTGTATATGTGTGTATGTGCATGTATATGTGTATATGTATGTATGTGCATGTGTGTGTATGTGCATATGTGTGCGTACATATGTGCATATATATGCGTATATATGTGTATGTGTGTGTATATGTACATATGTGCATATGTATGTGTATGTGTATAAACATATACAAGTGTATGTATATATATGTGTATATGTATGAAACATGCATGTGCATATGGATGCATTTCCATTTGCACCCATGTGTATATTCATGCATGTGAATATGCATGCATGTAGATGTGATATACATGTATTTAAGTATGTGTTAATGTGTGTATGTGTATGTATATATGCAATAATGAATGCATGCAAGTCATTTTATGTGTTTGTAGAAATGTTTGTGCATATGCATGTGCATGTGTGTGTATGTGTAACTGTATGTGCACATGTATGTGTGTGTATATATAAGTGTGTGTATGTGCATGTCTATATGTGTATATGTGTGAACGTGCATCTTCATGTATAAGTGTGTATGTGCATATCAATAAGTGTGAGTATGCTAATTAATGAAAATAACACAATTCAAATGATGTACAAAGAATGGAAATTTTACATACAATAGTTAGCCATATTTTTTGCTTGGTTAACTTCTTGAATAACCTACAATAAAGAGAGAGAGAGAGAGATAGAGAGATAATTCAAAGAGAGAAAGAGGTAGAACGAGAGATAGGGAGAGAGAAAGAGAGACAATAACACAGGGATTAGACAAAACAACAATTTAACAAGCGATTGTTTCAGCTCATAAGCGCAGTGCAATTGTGAATGTTGGAGAGATCTTGGATCAGATGCATGTAGATGTCCATTGAAGAGCGTCCAATGTTTTTATTTTTTTCTTCAAAAACCCGTCATGTAACAGATGCTAAAGCATCATAAACTTCTGTCGAGATAGCATCGCATAAACGATGCTAATTAGTGTCACTTATGCGATGCAAATTAGCATTGCATAAGATCGTCACTTTCACGATGCTAAATACAATCGTCGCATATCCCGTCATGCCACACTTCAATAGAAACATCAAAGTTTTTTTCCTTTAACTAACGTTTCATGCTTGTAGCGACGAAATCGTGTCGCATTAACCATCGCTATGCAACCGTATTCCTTATAGTGTGTTGAAGAGAAAGAAACTTGATTCTCAAAACAATTCGTGGACTAAATCTAAACATCATCCAAACCAAAGATAATAATGTGGTATACAACATCAATGTGTCGAGTCACTAAGCTTCTATTGATGATATTATAGTCAAAATAATGCCTCACTTGAGAGTAAGTTTACTTCTTTTATTCAATCTTTATGAGTGCTTACTAGGAATGCAATCCTTGTGCATTACCTTGAGTCAAAGGATTGAATTTATCAAGTTTCATTTTCAACGAGGGGTTGTCAAATTAACTTAGTCTTTCCAACTTTAATTGAAAGGATTATTTCAAATGTTTCAATCTTAGGAGGTTTAAGTTCTTGCAACAATTGAGATTCTTGGTTCACTGTTCATGATGACCGTGTGCAACATGTACATGGACGATTCTTTTCAAATTAGGAACTTGCTTTTTCAGATCGGCAGCATGTTTTTCAGATCGGCAGAATATTTTACAGATCGGCAGGATGCTTTCAGATATCTCACATTCCTTTGAGTTGTTCAATATGCAGAGCTGAAAATGGGACTGCAGTTAATGAATGATCGACAGTCGCGCAACATGAAAAGCCACTTTGAAAAATGTACGTATATTGAGAGAGATACTAGTGTACTACATGCCGAAATGTACTAAACGAGGACGCGGCAATGGCCGACTCAGAAAAAGAAACTCTGTCCTTCATTTCTCTCAGCTTTTTCATTGAGAAGCGGATACAATTTTCCGCAATGCAGTATGATTAACGTAACGTATGAGGAAGGCGGTTGTCAAGGTGATGAGAGTGTGGACAGAATTAGTAAAGCGGGAAAGTAATCCCTCGCGAATGCTTTTCGAGTTCATTATTTCAGAAAAGCAATGAATCGTGAATATGGCGACCTACAGGTTTAAGGGCCGGAAAGCAACTCTGCATCAAAAGCTTGAAAGGCACATAAACAGAAAGCTTCATCGTCGTGCTTTGTGCTTCTGCTGTTTCAATAAAGCAAGCAAACCTCAAGAAGATTTTGTACAATTTTAAAAGCAATTTATTTCTTCAAGATTACCGCTTGCTGGTGTCCATTGTTTTACGTAAGGTAGAATTTCTCCAGCTGGTGCAATACAGCTTGAAAGCAACAGAAAAGCTTCCAGCTAAAGGCACTCTGAGGCGACCTTGTAGAGCTTCATTGTAAGTATACAACTCAAAATTTGTGCCAAAATCCATGGTAATAAATACACATATAAGTACGCACACATGAACGACCAAGCTTATAGAGGAAGAGATACTGGAAGGTTAAGGAAAGGTGGAGATGGATATTGTCAGATAAGACACTGTCTATTGTCCTAAAAGTTGTTATCTTTTGTGTTTTCTATCTTTTTTTTATCAGTTAGATGCTTAATTGTCCATAAAGACTAGGAAGAGGTGAACATAAACTTTCAGCATGGTGTATTTCTCCTTGTACCTATCATCGATATATAGTGGAAATGCACCATACAAGAAAGAAGATACCTGAACAGGATCTATGGCACCTTCAAGTTGTTCTACGCACTACAAGAAAAGGACCCCTATAGGGATGTACATAGAATCATCACTAGATCAAAACAACCATGTATCATTTGAAGAATTATGCGATGATCCTTGCATAACCCATGTTCAAATGGGTTCTTTTATGGCCTACAAGGCACCAAAAAGAGCTTTTTTAAAGCTGTTTCGGTCCTCAATGAGAGGATGAATCATCTCAGTGAGGAGCAAAACAGCTTCTGGATCTTTTCCTATCATTAACCGTCTTTGGTTTTCTGAAGTTTTTTTTTTTTGAAATCATAATGACATAAAGACACGCTGTTTATGAGTTTCAAGAATATCAACTCCTCCTTCTACAACTTCCATTCTTTGAGTAAAGCAAGAATTTTTAAGCCTTCTTCCATGCAACTTGAAGAGCAAAAAAAATACTCTAAGTTTAAACTCAAAGTGAGTCAAATGCGTTAAATATTTTCAGCATAGATACATAGATTCATGCGTTAAATATTTTCAGCATAGATACATACATGTTGGAGTTTGGGGATCAGGAACTCACAGAAATAACACAAAGAAGTAAAAGAAGCTGACAAGCATAACATAGAGTGTATTAAAAGTTCTAAATATACAAAGATAAGTAGTTTATTAAGGTTTATAAGAAATATACAAGTTAGAGGAAAAATCTCTTAAAGATGGAAAAATATACCCTCTCAATTTTAAGTGTGTTCCTACTCATTACTACGGCAATAAACAAGAAGATCCCTCTTTGGAGTGATGTGGTGAGCAAGAGAGTGGCACTCATGTATAAGGAAGTGTCAACTAATGTAGTCTAAGGTGAGTCCTCAAAGGGCAGTAAGTCCAAAGCTTTTCAAAAATCTTCAAAATTTTCAGAGTGTAGAGTCTATGATAAAAGTTTTGTAACATTATCTTGTGTCGGCACATTTGCCAAATTCATCCCTTCAACAAAGAGTCTCTCCCTAAGGTAAGGATAACACAACTCAATGTTCTTAGTGTGAGCATGGAACATTGGGTTCCTTGCAGTTTCCAATCTGATCTAATTGTTAGTAATTATGGTAGTGGTAGAATTCTTACTTCACCCAAGTCATCCATAAAGAGTTTGAGTCACACACACACACTCAAAAATAGGTTTGAAAGGTGTCCTGTATGGAGCCTCAAAACTAGAGGTAGACTTATTATGTTGCTTCCTACTCAACCAAGATGTGCATGATCTATCAAGCATGAAGAAAAAATCACTTGTGGACATATAAATCTCGTAGCAACCAACCCAATCCGAGTAGAAAAAATCATGTAATTCTAGTAGTACAGAACCCACTCCTCTCCAACCAAGTGTTGGAAGTTGGCTATTAAAATGAGTCAAAAACATTTGCATACTAGTGAAAAGAAAATCCAAAACATCCTTAGACTTAGAAGCGAGAATATTTACAAAAGGCTCCATCGGCTTGAGATTAAAATAAATAAAGGCGATTCTCATCTTCATAGTGGCCTCCTTAAAGGGAGGCGCTTAGTCAGTATGAAGAGAAAATAAGGAGAGAGAAACTAGAAATCTACTTTAAAGACCGATGGATTGGGAAACTCCAAAAAGTGACTTACATAATAATAAAAATCCTAAAGAAGAAATGCACTAAACAATCTATTCCTTTTATTATTGACAACAATGGTTCCAAAGCTTTTCCTAATTGTCAAAAACATCATCTGGCTCCTTTGGATTTCTACTATGCTTTCTTCCTATAAGAGGGAGTGCATGGCCTCCATCCTAAGCATCCAACCTAAAAATATTCTACAAGATGTTATGCATTTTCTTGATATTCCCTTGATTTACTAGCAAAATAATTGATTGGATTGACTCTCTTAGAAGGGGTGAAACCCCGAGGCTTGAAAGTTTCATTTGTGAGTTCTTCAATTCATTCAATGATGTTCTAGAAATCCCTCTTTGCTTATTTTGGCCAAAGGCTATGAGCTCTTATGTTTTTCCAAGTTCCTTGAATGAAGATGTGATCAAGCTCATCCACAGGACACATAGTAAAAGTAGGATTGAAAAGTGGCATGCTGTTACTGCTTCAAATGGACTATAAGATCTTTTCCAAGATTGTGGCGACGCACATACACACACATAATACACACACACACATATACATACTACTATGAAGTAAGAATCAATCATTTGATTCAAACAACCACAATAGTTTTAAAAGCACATACACATACACACATACATGAGCACAAACATAATCACACACATAGACATATTTTTATGATGTAAATATCAATGCAATCAATCAAGCAATCAAAATAGTTATTAAATCACGAACATACACACACATACACATATAGATATTATTCTGTTGGTGCAAATGCCAAGCCTACACAATTGGCTAGGCATGAGAAGTGTTTTTGTGCAAATAATTGAAGACCCATGGGAACTATTGCCTATGGATTTTTATCTTTAACCATTTGTAAAAGTCAATTGACTTGGAAGATTCTTGTAAATCTACTAAACTCGTGGAGTTAGATATAATGAAAAACTACGACTTTATTTGGATAGAATATCTCCTAGATTAGGGGATCGCTTTTCTAGTGAGAGCCAAATTTCAGTTCATATTCAAATTCAAAGAAAACCAATATAAAAACACCTTGAAATCTTGCGGCCAGGACACTCTCTAAGAGAGCCAATCATTTGATCATTAGTAGAAGTTGAGTAGCACACTTCATTTCTTACTCACCTCACAATCATTTGGCATGTTTCATTTGCCAATGATGTTGTGAATTCATGTTTCATAATACATATACATCATTAAGTATATCTATTGGTCTCTTAGTCATTGTCACTCATAACAATGTTCTTAACTTGCTCATATCTCAATCATTGCTCCACCATTTTAACTGTTCTATGGCTCCTTGGAATCAGCTCTAAGTCTACTATAGGATGGCGAAATTTGAAGACATTCCATTTAGTGGATTGGGAGAAAAGCAGTTCGAAGTGGTCACTGGTCATTCTCTGTAGAGGTCCTAAAAAATCGTAGGTAATGCTTCACTTGCTAAATTGATTGCTCTGTTTATAGGCAATCCTTTTTAGTGATTCCACTTGGAATCATTAGATCTTTAAGCTAATTTGATATCTCCATAAGTAATTTTTCTAATTCCTACTGTGCTAGGAGTACTGAGCTTAACAAGCAGTAGGTGTGAGAACCAAAATAGAAGGTTCTTTGATGATTTGTGAATTGTCAAGTTATCTGTTTTTTATCAATCATTATATGGATCATCTCCAAAGTACATAAGAACTTATTTAGTGTCATTGAAAATCTAAAAGGGCCTACAATTCAACTCTGAAGTGAAAGAGGGCTGGTACAAAGCAAGGATTAGCAGTACCAACTCATTTCTTGGAGTGTCCATCCATCTTTCCCAACATTGGTATTAGAGAAAAGTTAAGGTAAAATGGGAGATGGTTTTCCTTCTTTCATTAATAAATTGGATAGGAACAATTACCCAGCATGGTCCTTGAGGATGAAGACATACTTGCAAGGAAGGAGTCTCTATGGATACATCTCAGGAGATGAGGAGATGCCCACTTTCAGAAGCAAAGGACAATGGTTTTAAGGCAGATGACAAATGGGAGAGCTTCATAACTGCTATGGAGTTGTACATGGACATGCGGATTCTAGATCTTACCACACTCATGTTGCAACTTTTGACCCATGAAGCCAAGCTCGACAAAAATGGAGATTCATCAAGAGGTAATAACTCTTCTGCCCCGTACATAGATAAAGGCAAGTCTAAAGAGAAAGGGAAAAGCAAAAATATTGAGGATGAAGGGAGAACCTCTCAAGCTAACTTTGCAAGGAGAGGTAGAAACTCAAGATGTAGAGGCAGAGGAGATAAGCAAGGTAGGTGGAGACCTTTCAACTCTTCCCCATGTAATATTTGCGGTTATCAAATCACACTACAAGTGACTATTACAAGAACTTCAAGACTCAGAGAGGTAGAGGGTTCCAAAGACGTGGCTACACATAATCTAGAGGAAGATTCAATTGTCATCAAGGTTTCAATAACAACTACCAAGGAGGCTACAAATCAAGGGAAGATTACAACAATTATACAGAGGAACAATAGGATTCACTTCTGATTATGAATATGACTTCAAAGCAAGGTATGAATGATAACCATCCCTTCTACATTGACTCAGGGTGTTCAAATCATGTGACAGGCAATGTAGTTCTTCTCTTTGACCTTGAGGAACCTAAGGGAAAACTTCAAGTACAAACAGGTGATGACACCAAGCATTCAGTGGTCAAGATAGGAAATGTTAAAACCTCTGATGGAAATAGAAATCTATTGAGGAGGGTTCTATATGTACCTACAATTACCAAGAATTTGATGAGTGTTGGACAAATTGAGGAAAAGGGTTTGAGGTTAGGTTCAACAAATATGGAGCATTTGGGAAGGATCCCCAACATGGAATGAGGAGAATTCCCAAGGGAGAAAAGACAGGTAGGCTATTTACATTTGAACTTGAAGATACAAAGAATATTGCACTTTATAGCTACAAAGATCAAACATTGTCAGAGCTTGAAATTTGGCATAAGAGATTAGGGCATCTTGGTGAGAGAACTTCAAAGCAAATATGTAGAGATTAATGTGTGCTTGGGATACCTAGTGTATCCAAGCAACATATGATCTATAAATGTGGTGCTTGTTAGTTTGGAAAATCTCACAGGTTACCCTTCTCAAAGAAAGGCTACATGCATGAGGATAACTTGGAGCTTGTCTGCACAGATGTGTGGGGTCCAAGTTAGGATCCCTCAATTTCTGGATCAAGGTATTGTGTATCTTTCATTGATGATTTCAGTAGGTGGACCATCTTATATTGTATGAAGCACGAAGATGAAGTGTTTAGTTGCTTCAAGAAGTATCCTGCACTTGTGGAAAACCAAACAAGAAGAAGCCTAAAAAGACTCAGGTCAGATGGAGGAGGTGAGTACTTCTCAAATGAATTTGAAGCATTCCTACAGGATAGAGGAACCAAAAGGGAAATTACAACAAGGTATACCCCTGAACAAAATGGGGTAGCAGATTGGAGAAATAGGCTTATTATTGAATTAGCTAGGTCAATGCTAAATGAGAAAAAATTACCAAACTATTTGTGGCCGGAAGAGGGTATGTCTACTACCACTTATCTTGTTAACACGTTGGCATCAAAATCTCTTGATGGGATGACCCCATGTGAAGCATGGGATGGGACAAGACCTTCACTTGATCATTGCAAGATTTTTGGATGTGTTGAATATGTGCATATCCCATCTCAAATCAAAGGTAATGTAGACTCTAAGGTAGAGAAGTGCATCTTCATAGGGTATTACTTCAATCAGAGAGGATACATATTTTATAATCCATCCAAAAAGGGATTCATGGTCAATAGAGATGTTGTCTTTGATGAGAATGATTCTTGGTTTGAAAGTGAATACATGAAAGTAAAGTTGCCTTATGATTTGGAAGAGGAAACATGGAAATCTGAAGGCAAAGTCAAGACGAAGAAGCTAGAGGACATACGTGAATCATCCAACCAAGCAATTAGAAGATCAAAAAGGGAGAGCAAGAAGCCAATCAGATATGGGTATGACACTTCTTTAGTTACTATGTATTCTATTTATCTTGCTAAAGATTTATCACTTGAAGAGGCATCATCATATGAAGATGCAAAGACCAAGACGGAATGCAAGGAAGCTATGGATGAAGAAATTGAAGCACTCAAGGAGAATGATACTTGGGATCTAGTGTCAAAGAAGCAGTCTATGAAGGTAATTGGTTCTAGATAGATCTATAAGATCAAGAGAAATTCAGATGGGTCAATAAGCAGGTACAAAGCTAGGCTTGTGGCTAAGGGTTCTGCACAAACCCAAGGAGTTGATTATGAAGAGACCTTCTCACTTGTGGCCAAAATGCCAACCATCAGGGTATCCGTAAGTATGGCTGCATCAAAGAATTGGAACATGTACCAATTGGATGTAAAAAAATGCTTTTCTTAATGGCTAGATTTAAGAGGAGGTATACATGGCTCAACCTCGTGGTTATGAGAACTCAAGCAAGGTAAATTATGTGTGTAAACTAAACAAAGATCTTTATGGATTGAAGCATGCACCTAGGGCATGGAATCATAGGTTGAGCACATACCTTCAAGATCAAGGATTCATCATGAGTAAAGCAGATACTTCTCTGTTTGCTAAGAGAAGTAATTGAGAGGTGATATACCTATGTGTGTATGTTGATGATATCATACTTACAGGTAATGATGCCAATGGCATTAGGTAGATCAAGAATCAAATGATGCATGACTTCAAAATAAGTGACCTAGGGTTAGTAAAATATTTTCTTGGACAAGTTAGTCTATACTAACTCTGGCATTTACATTACTCAAAGAAAGTATGTACACGATATGTTGAAGAAATTTCACTTGCAAGATGCCAAGGTAGCAAGCACTCCTATGGAGGTAAACCAAAAATTTAGTGCTCATGAAGGTGATGTGCTTGAAAATGTTACAAGATACCAAAGCATAGTGGGAAGCTTAAATTATGCTACATTGAGAAGAACTGATATTGCTTATGGAGTAAGTTTCTTAAGTCAATTTATGCACAAACCTAGAGTACCTCACTTGGAAGCTGCCAAGAGGATTTTGAAATACCTTAAGGGCACTCAAAATCAAGGTTTATACTTTCCTTATACTTCAAATTTGGATATCAAGGTATACTCAAATGCACATTGGGAAGGTTGCAAGGATGAAAAGAGGAGTACCTCAGGTTATCTCTCTTTTGCAAGTGATAAGCCCAATTTATGGTCTTCCAAGAAGCAACCTACTGTTGCTTTATCTTCAACAGAGGTAGAATATAGAGGGTTGGCCAATGCCACTCAAGAGGCCATATGGATCAGATTTTTATATGGAGACTAAGGATTACATGCTAACTCTCCAATGATTTTTGGAGACAATACAAGTTCCATACATCTTGCAGCAAATCCTATCTATCATGCTAGGACCAAGCATATTGAGGTCCACTGTCATTATGTTAGAGAGAAGCTATCGAGCAAGGAAATTCAGTTGGCATATGTATCCACTAATATGCAATGTGCAAACTTATTGACCAAAGCACTTGTTGGTACTAAACTTTGCAGGGTTAAAGCTATGATTGGGTTGCAGGAGATTCAAGAGGATTGATGAAGAAGACCAAGCTAAGATTTTTGGCTTGAGGGGGAGTTGTTGGTGCAAATGCCAAGCCTACACATTTGTCTAGGCATGAGAAGTGATTTTGTGCAAATAATTGAAGACCCATGGGAACCATTGCCTATGTATTTTTATCTTTAACCATTTGTAAAAGTCAATTGACTTGGAAGATTCTCATAAATTCACTAAACTCGTGGAGTTAGATAGAATTAAAAACAACGACTTCATTTGGAGAGAATATCTCCTAGATTAGGGGAGTCACTTTTCTAGTGAGAGCCAAATTTTAATTCAAATTTAAATTTGAAGAAAAGCAATTCAAAAACACCTTGAAAACTCGCGGCCATGACACTCCCTAAGAGAGCCAATCATTTGACCATTAGTAGAGGCTGAGTAGCACACTTCATTGCGTACTCACCTCATAATCATTTGGCATGTTGCATTTGCCAATGATGCTGTAAATTCATGTTTCATAATACATATACATCATTAAGTATATTTGTTGTTCTCTCAGTCACTGTCACTCAGAACAATGTTATTGTCTTGCCCATATCTCAGTCACTACTGCACCATTTTCAATGTTCTATGGCTTCTTCAAATCAGCTCTAAGTCTACTACATGCTGACAAAATGTGAAGACATTCCATTTAGTGGATTGGGAGAGAAGTGGTTCGAAGTGTTCACTGGTCATTCTGTCTAGAGGTCCTAAAAAATTAGGGGTAATGCTTCACTTGCTAAATTGATTGCTCTCTGTATAGTAAATCCTTTTTAGTGATTCCACTTGGAATCATTAGATCTTTATGCTAATTTGATATCTCCAGAAGGAAGTTTTCAAATTCCTGCTGTGCTGGGAGTACCAAGCTTAACAAGTGGCAGGGGTAAGAACAAAAATATAAGTTTTTTGATGATTTGTGAATTGTGTTGTTGGCAAACATGGATGGAAACTCCAAGAAGTGAGTAGGTACTTCTAATCCCTGCTTTGTACCAACCCTCTTTGACTTCAGAGTTGTGTTGTAGGTCCTCTTAGCTTTCCAATGACACTAAATAAGTGCCTATGTACTTTGGAAGTGATGCAAGTAATGTTTGATACAAAACAAACTATTTACGAATTTGAAGATCAATGAAAACCTTCTATTCTTGTTCACACACTTGCTGCTTGTTAAGTACAAGGATTCTAGTACAGTAGGTATTAGAAACATTTCTTTTGGAAATATCAAATTAGCTTAATAAGCTAATGATTCCAAGTGGAATCACTTAAAATGATATTCTATACACAGAGCAATCAATTTAGCAAGTATAGCATTACCCCCGATTTTTTACAGTGAGACCAACAGATATAAGAACTGATCTATTGTATTATAAAACAATGTTGTACATGATCGTTGGCATGATAATAAATGCCCACTGATAGATAGAGGTGTAGGCAATGTAGTGAGCCTCACTCTCTTACACTATGATCAACTAATGCTTCGGAACTCGAGTGATCTATCCCACGAGTTTTACATTCATCTTTTATAGATGATTCATTCAAAATTTGAATTTGAACTCAACTTGGCTCTCATAAAAAAAGTGATGCACTAATCAAGCAGATATTCTCTCTAATGGATTCGTTTTTTTTTAATCCAACTAACTCCACAAGTTTAGTGGCTTTTACAAATATTCTTTCAAGTCAAATAGGCTTTTACAAATGGTAAAAAGGTAATAATCCATAGCAATGGTTCACATGGGACTTCAAACCTTCCACATAGGTTCTTCTCATGCCTAGCCAAGTGTTTAGGCTTGGCACTTGCACCAATAGCTCCCCCTCAAGCCAAACATCTTGGCTTGGTCTTCGTCATCAATGTTCTTGTATGTCCTGCAATCCAATGATAGATTTAAGCCAGCAAAGTTTAGTACCATAAAGTGCTTTGGTTAATAAGCCTGCACATTGCATATTAGTTGATACATATGCCAACTAAATTTCCTTTCCCAGTAGCTTTTATCTCACATAATGATAGTGAACCTCTATATGCTTGGTCCTAGCATGATAAATAGGATTTGTTGCAAGATTTAATGAACTTGTATTATTTCCAAAAATCATTGGAGATATAGTATGCAATCCCAAATCTACATATAACAATTTGATCCATATGGCTTCTTGAGTGGCATTGGCCAATCCTCTATATTATGCCTCTGTTGAAGATAAAGGAGCAGTAGGTTTCTTCTTGGAAGACCATGATATAGGCTTGTAACCTACAAAAGATAGATAACCTGAGGTACTTCTTCTATCATCTTTGCAAACTGCCCAATCCACATCTAAGTATATCTTGATTTCCAAATCTAAAGTATAAGGAAAGTAAAAGCCTTGATTTTGAGTGCCCTTAAGGTACTTCAAAATCCTCTTAGAAGCTTCCAAGTGAGGTATTCTAGGTTTGTGCATATATTGACTTAAGACACTTACTCCACAAGCAATATCAATCCTTGTCAATGTAGCATAATTCAAACTTTCTACTCTGCTTTGGTATCATGCAATATTATCAAGCACATCACCTTCATGAGAACTTAATTTGTGGTTTACCTCCATTGGAGTGCTTGCTACCTTGGCATGTTAGTGAATTCCAGAGTTAGTATAGACTAACTCAATTCCAAGAATATACTTTAGTGATCCAAGATCACTGATTTTGAACTCCTACATCATTTGATTCTTGATATGCTTGATGCCATTAGCATCATTTCCTGTAAGTATGATATCATCAAGATACACACATAGGTATATCACCTCTAAATTACTTCTCTTAACAAATAGAGAAGTATTTGCTTTACTCATGATGAATCCTTGATCTTGAAGGTATGTAGTCAACCTATCCTTCCATGCCCTAGGTGCCTGCTTCAATCCATAAGGAACTTTGTTCAGTTTACACACATATGTTACCTTGCATGCTCATGACCAGGAGGTTGAGACATGTACACTTCTTCTAAAATCCAGCCATTTAGAAATGTATTTTTTACATTCAATTGGTACATGTTCCAATTCTTAGATGCAACCACACTTACCAATACCCTAATGGTTGGCATTTTGGCCATAGGTGAGAAGGTTTCTTTATAATCAACTCCTTGGATTTGTGCAAAAACCTTAGCCACAAGTCTAGCCTTGTACCTACTTATTGACCCATGAGAATTTCTTTTGATCTTGTAGATCCATCCATAACCTATTACCTTCATATACTCCTTATTTGGCACTAGCTCCCAAGTATCATTCTCCTTGAGTGCTTCAATTTCTTCATCCATCCGTTCTGTTTTTGTCTTTGCCTCTTCAGATGATGATGGCTTTTCAAGTGACAAGTCTTTTGCAAGATAAATAGAATGCTTAGTAACTAAAGAAGTATCATACCCATATCTGATTGGCTTCTTGCTCTCCCTTTGTGATCTTCTGATTGCTTGGTTGGATGATTCAGGTATATCCTCCAACTTCTTCATCTTGACTTTGCGTTTGCATTTCCATGCCTTGATTTCTTCTAGGTTGATGATGTCCTCATCATTTGATTTGGTGTCTTCAATCAGGTTTGGCTTCTGCTTGCTGAGGCTTGGAAATTCCTCTTCCAAGTCATAAGGCAACTTTACTTTCCTACATTCCCTTTCAAACCAAGAATGATTCTCATCAAAGACAACATCTCTACTGACCATAAATCCCTTGTTGGCAGGGTTGTAAAACCTATATCCTTTCTGATTCAAGTCATATCCTATGAAGATGCACTTTTCTGCCTTAGGGTCTAGCTTACCTCTTATTTGAGATGGTATATGCACATAAGCAACAGTTCCAAAGATCCTGCAATGATCAAGTGAGGGTCTTCTCCCATGCCATGCTTCATATGGGGTCATCCCATCAAGAGATTTTGATGGCAACCTATTAACAAGATAAGTGGTAGTAAATACACTCTCTGCCCACAAGTAATTAAGTAATTTTTTTCTCATTTAGCATTGGCCTAGTTGTTTCAACAATTAGACTTTTTCTCCTCTCTGCCACCCAATTTTGATAAGAATTATACCTTGTTGTAATTTCTTTTTTGATTCCTCTATCCTACAAGAATGCATCAAAATCATTTGAGAAGTACTCAGCTCCTCCATCTGACCTTAGTCTCTTTAGACTTCTTCTTGTTTGGTTCTCAACAAGTGCAAGATACCTTTTAAAGCAACTAAATACTTCATCTTTTTGCTTCATAAAATACAAGATAGTCCATCTACTGAAATCATCAATGAAAGATACATAATACCTTGATCCAGAAATTGAGGGATCCTTACTTGGTCCCCATACATTTGTATGGACAAGCTGTAAGTAGTCTTCATGCATGTAGCCTTTCTTTGAGAAGGGTAACCTATGAGATTTTCCAAATTGACAAGCACCACATTTATAGATCATGTGTTGCTTGGATACATTAGGTATCCCAAGCACACATTGATCTCTACAAAATTTCTTTAAAGTTCTCTCACCAATATGCCCTAATTTCGTATGCCAAATTTCAAGCTCTGATAATGTTTGATCTTTGTAGCTATAAATTGCAATATTCCTTGTATCTTCAAGTTCAAAAGTAAATAATCTACCTGTCTTTTCTCGTTTGGCAATACTCTTGAATTTATGTTGGGGATGCTCCATATTTGTTGAACTTGACCTGCAAACCCTTTTCCAAAATTTGTCCAAAACTCATCAAGTTCTTAGTAATTGTAGGTACATATAGAACCCTGCTTGATAGATTTCTATTTCCATCAAAGGTTTTACCATTTCCTACCTTGACCACTGAGTGCTTGGTATCATCACCTGTTTGCACCTGATGTTTACCCTTAGGTTCTTCAAAGTCAGAGAGAAGAGCTACATTGCCTGCCACATGGTTTGAGCATCCTGAGTCAATGTAGAAGAGAGGGTCATCATTTATACCTGGCTTTGAAGTCATATTCTTAAATCAGAAGAGAATCCTCTTGCTCCTCTGTATAGCTATTGTAATCTTTCCTTGATTTGTAAACTCCTTGGTAGTTGTTATTGTAGTTTTTATTGTTGAAGTTGTTATTATAGCCTTGATGATGGGTGAGTCTTCCTCTTGATTGTGTATATCCACCTCTTTGGAAACCTCTACCTCTTTGATTCTTGAAATTCCTGTGACACTCATCTCTAGTATGATTGGACAAACCACAAATATTACATGGGGAAGGGTTGTCAAGCCTTGATAAATATGCCACTGCATTAGACCAAAAAGACGAGATATAATTGTCTTCCTTGCCTTACAGTCTGATTTTATGCAAGCACGAATAATGTCGAACATGGACCATGCAAATGGTTCACTATTGTTCTGACAAAGGACGAACTCATGAGTAACCAGTTTGGAAGCTCTTGGGATGACCTGCTTCTCTCATGCACAAAACTGCTTCATTTGTGAACAAAGCTGAAGACTTTCAATTTGCATTTACGAGTGACACTTGATTTTAATGGAACGACATATGCGAATAAAAACATTCATGAAAATTTTACATGCATCATTATTCAGAAATATATGTAGTTTAATTATAAAGAAATGGTATCTTCATATAAATGAATTAAAGAAGTTGAGCAATTAATGAGTTAAATGAATTGAAAAACTTATATGTGATCCGCAATGGTGATTGTGATAAGAATGAAAAAAATTGGCATACATATTTCATTTAACAAAAAGAAGATGGCATCCATGATGGAAATAATGAAATATTTTCAAATGATCCTTATAATTTTATGATATAAAAGATTATATCAAAGAATTTTGAGTATTACTTTTAGTATGTGTTGATGTGTGCAAGGGATTGTGTGTTTAGCATATAACAACCATCAAAAAAAAAAAAACTAAATATGTAAGAACTATATATTCTTTTGATTCTATATGTATGTGACTCTTGTTTCTTAGTAGGAACTAGTTTATTTTCTTCAATATCAACCTAATGGTTTGTAATTTGGCATTATTCCAATTGGATGTTAATATTTTTATGTGGATATATTGCTTGGTGTCCACACATATATCTACTTTGTTTGGTGTACATAGATCTAAAAAACTTTGTTGACTTTTAGAGATTGGTAGTTCCCTTATGTGTAGACCTTTTTTGATGTCTTATTTTCTTTCTTCATGTGAAGAAACTAGATTTCTTCCAGAACTATACATGCTTTGTTATGTATCCACAAAGTATTCATGATTCTATCTATAGAACTTGGTTAATGCCCACACAACATAAGATTCTTGGTTATGTCCAAAGATGTGAAAATTTTGGTGGATTTAAATAAATTATTTAGCCTCATATATGTAAGATTTGGTTTGTTATGTCAACCATTTTCTACTTGGTAACTTGGATGTGTACACCTTGGATGATGTCCATAAATTCTTTTGAGTCATATATGTAGGCTTTAGTTTTTTGTTTTCGGTGACTAGAGTCATAGCAGTTGATTTTATATGTGTATACCTTGGTTGTTGACTTCATAGCTTTTTTGATTGTTTGCATATTTGTACACCTCTATGGATTCCCATAAGTTTGTTTAAACCATGTTTAGAATTAGTTGTTGTTTTTGGTGTACAAAGTCAAAGTAATTTATTTTATTTGAACTGAAATGATTTTCCTAAGTGAGCTTTCGATTCATACTATCTGATCTATGTTTCAAGGAATGTGTATAATTTTTTCTTTCATATGATGAATTTTATTCTTTTGATAAAAATACATTTGATTAGGAATCTTTATCGTGTTCACTACCATAGCATCTTGAGAGGCTATTTACATGAACAAAAAACATGATTTATTGTCTTTTATAATTTTGGATTAACATTTGAATTATATTTAACATTTCTATTAAAGGATTTTCTCAAATTCTCTTTGTAGAAGGTGTGTGATTCTCTGGAAAATTGTCAAGAAAGGACACTTAAGTGTTCTATTTTGGTGGGTAGGCATACTTGAATTCTCCTTGAGTTGACTTGCTATGATTGTCTTTCTTGATTGACCTTCTTTATCTATGATTAATTAGTTGTGATTGATGCATTTTTCATTTATACTCCTAGAGTTGGTCCTTGCAAATCCATATCTGCTTGATTCTGTTTTTTGACTATTCTTGAGTCATCCTCCTTTCCAAATTCATAGATGGATTTCAACATTCCTATCGAGAATTAATGACCTTACTATGGCTCTCTACAATAGTCTCTACTTATGGCCTCCACAGATGGAGGAACATCAGCCTCCTAACCTTGCTCTTCTCCCTTTTTCCGGTTTCTCTATATGACTCGGATTTTGTTTGCTCATTATGAAAGAGTTGGAACAAGGTCAAATAGTTTTTTGGGATTAGTGAGAATTGGAGGTGGGTGGCCGATATTAGATAGAATGATTCAATATGGCTCCTTATCAAGGCCACAGGATTGTGGAGACACGAGACCTCCATAAAGCTAAGAAACTTTGGAACAAAGGCTTCTGTTTGTGGAAACATCTTTGGAATCAAGTTATTTGTCAGTGGGTTAGATTTGGAACATTGGTCTCAATTTAAGAGTGAAATATGAAGAATTGACCCTTTCGTAGAGAAGATTCATCGCTTGGGGATGCTCCAAGACCTGCCTCCTCATTGGCCTAGACCCTCCCTGCCATGAGGGTCTTAGAGGCTTGGATCCATTTGCAGCAATAGCTCCCAATCCAGCCTAACATGTTTGGGCCTTTAGTTTTCCTTGATCTCCTGCAATCCAATCATCATCTCGAGCCCGTTCAATTTATTTTCATCCAAAAATTTAGCTAACATATCTACACATTCTAGGTTTGTAGACACATAGGACAATTCTATGTCCTTGCTAAGTGGCTTTTCTCTCACATAGTGGTAATGCACTTCAATGTGCTTAGTCCTTGCATGATACACAGGATTAGCAACCAAATGTAGTGAGCTAGTATTACCTCCAAAGATCATTGGTGTGTATGTAAGTAACCCCAAGTCTGAGTAGAGTAGCTATAACCACATTGCCTCATGTTGCATTTTCTAGGCCTCTATATTCAGCTTGAGTTGAGGACAATTCCAAAATTGGTTGTTTCATTGATAACCATGAGATTAACTTAGACCCTGCAAAAGATAAGTAGCTAGAGGTGCTCCGCCTATCATCTTTTGAGCAAACCCAATCTACATCAGAGTATAGCCTGATTTCCAAGAAAGATGTAATGGATAAAATAGCCCTTCATTTATGGTGCCCTTTAGATATCTTAAGATCCTTTTGGTAGCTTCCATGTGAGGTTTTCTTGGTATATGCATGAATTGACTCAATATACTTACTCCAAACAATATATCTACTCTTGTTAGGGTTGCATAATTGAGACTCCCAACAAGACTTTGGTAACCTCAAATGTCTTCAAGCAACTCCCCATCATGAGTGTTGAGTGTGTGAGTCAACTCCATAGATGTACCTGCAATTTTTGTATTCTCCATCTTGAATTTATTTAAGATGTCCTTGATGTACTTTCTCTGAGTAATGAAAACACCAAATTATGAATATAGCTCTAAACCAAGAAACTAAGTTAACAATCTAAGGTCAGTGATTTTAAATTCTTCCTTCATTTTATCTTTGATCTTCTTGATACCATTGGCATCATTCCTTATAATGATGATATCATCCATATAAACACATAGATAAATAACCTCTAAATTAGTCTTCTTAATGAACAAAGAAATGTGTGCTTCACTTGGTGTAAATCCCTGATCCTACAAGTACATAAGAAGCGTATGGTTCCAAGCTCTAGGAGGTTGCTTTAAACCGTACAATGCCTTCC